>UCOM01001176.1:0-47961 GCA_900474385.1 Ormyrus pomaceus
CCCCTCCGGGGATAATCATAATGTGGGGAATGCCGGGGAATATATCCTTGGACTTTACGACAGCCGCTCGCCGATAGACGAGCGACGGGCCGCGTTGGATATACGCAAAAATAGAAAGTACATTCGATGCTCCACTTCGATCTCCGAGATCGCGCGGCCTGTATTAAAATCTGGGAGATGCCAAAAGGCGCGTCGAAGAGGGGCTTTTTGCGAGATCCGTTCGCGGCTGGGTTACATTGTTCGACGGGCGATGCTCGCGGCGCGCGGAGAGGTATACACTTTCACTAATTTCATGCGCGATCATTTTGTGGAAGCGTTTCTAGCGCGGCGCGCCGAGCGTAATTTCGACGGAGATTACACAATCGGGCAAAAACGATAGTCCCTCCGATTTAGGTAATACCGGCGGGGGGTGTTTTTTTTTGAGTCTTTTTGAAGTGTAAACAGATCTGGGAGGTGCAGTAAAATGTTTCGAAGCTGAAAAATTTGTTTTCCGAACGAATCGACGAGCAGTGTTACTTTCGAAAGTAATTAAAACAAAAAAAATAGTTTTCAAAGAATGACATAATTGCGCGTTCGAATGTTACAATAAAATAAGCAGTGGTGCACAAGTACCTGTTGCCCGCCAAAGCAACGAATTTTTCAAAATCTAGGCAAATAGGTTCTCAAGTGAAAATTAAAGTTGGCAATTTAAAGTAGTTAAGTAGTTTCGTTTGCAGTCAAGAGGGTTCCTTCGCTCATAAAACTTTGGTATTTCCTTAACCAAGCCAGATTTATTACCCATTTACAGTTCTTATTGATTGTTGCCATTCTCTTCTTGTCTTTTCGCCTCGGTATTGTCTTTCACTTTAGTATTCCAAAATACTCGTCGTTTTTGCGCGATATTACGTAGTGCCAATATTTAATTTTCCAGCAGAAATTCAGATTTATTAGTTTGCCGATTAAAAATTTTAACTTTCTTTTTCACCCGATAGAATTGGTAACGACGGAAGATCTAAATTTTTTGCCCAATTGCGTCAGTTGAATACAAAAAACAAGTGCAAAATTGTCCTTTTTTTTATAGGATCATTAATAACTTTAAATTATAACTAAAAGCGCAGAAACTTTATTGCCAAATATTCCCGGCTGTTTGCGAGAGAAAGTTTCGTTATTTAGAAGATCCTCGGAAAAAGGAGGTAATGCTTCTATTAAAAAACGACCATAACTTTTTATTCCAAGAATACAATGAGAGTACTTTCCAAGCCCGACTTTTCATATTTTAATGCAAAACGAACCAGAGCTGCTTCGTACAAAAATGCCTTTTTCTGAATTTCTCATTAATTTTTGAAAGATCATACCAAAAGTAAACAGAAAACTAACCTGCCTTTAGCCTAAATCAAACAATAACGCATACCTCCAACATACCGAACCGCGAGATTGATATCTCGACCGTAAAAACGTTGACACGCGTTACCCTCAAAGATTACCCCCCGATCGGCGTGTGAGCACAATAAACCGAAGGAAAATATTTACGTATTCAACACGACGATCGAGGGCGGGGGAGGGTGGATCGAGAGAGGCCTACCCTCGCGTGCGCCTTTGCACCGGTAGGAAAGATATGTCACGCTGATTACACACGAGCTCAAATACGATAATTACCCGGGACAAATATCAACGTCCATTATCCGCCTTTTAACCCACCCCGAGCACACGCGACACAAGTTTATTCATGAATATTGAAAGAAATCATCGAGTACTCATTCGTTGCCACCTGCAATCCGCGGCCTTCCGCGTTTGTTCGACGAGCTTCGCGCGTATTTTTTTCTCTTTCTGCGGTTACCAACGTGATCCTTTTCTGTAAATCAAGTTTTTCATTAGTTTAACTTTATTTATTTATCCAGAGGATACAAAAGTACATATATAGTATTATAATCCTGTAGAGGAGAATAATACCTCCTATTTGAAGGTCTGGTAAATTAAATCTTATGTATTATGTATAAGCGTTAAGTAAATATATGCAATATTAAATACGTTACACGATAACAATACATAAATTTTTTTTATGGCGTCTACTCTATGCAGACCAATCAAATAGTCTTACTGCGATGACATTTCACCCATCACTTTTTTAAGAGAGAGAATAACATCCCGCAGGCTCAACTCTCGGCCGAGCGGCATCGCTTACCGGGAAGTCGCATGCGGAAGGCTGCTCCCGACGCGAGCTTTCCGAAAATTAAACTAAAAGACAGCCCCGCTCGATCGGAGGGTAGCAATTGTCAAGATTAAGCGCAATTAGCTAATAATACGTGGAATCAGCCGGCGAAAAAAGCAGTTGCAAAGGGGCGGACAGGTATATAACAATCGGCGAGGGGATCGCGGGGGTTGGCCGCCACCGCCGCCGCCCGCCAGGTTCCCCCACCCGGGGGCACGTCTGCGGGGGAGAGTCGTTGCGGAGCAGCGAAGCGCGACCTGTCCGAGAGAGAGAGAGAGAGAGAGAGAGCGCCCAATAACGCGATCGAGCCGCATCGCGATCGGTTAGCAGGACACAGTCCGCCTGTCCCGACTGGCATGAGGACTCGATCGTCGGCAGTTGTGCAGCGCCGCGGCGCGAGGAGCATGTAGCGCGCTGTGCTTCGAGAGCAGGCGGACAGTGTTGTCGAGCGCGGCCGCGATGGACTTCGCCTGGACGATGATCGCGCACCAGCCGGAGTTGACGGCGCAGATCGCGAGCGACGGCAGGCCCGAGGACGGGGACGAGCACGAGTTTCACGCCGACGCGGGACACCCCGGTAATCGGAGGCTCGGAGCTAACGCAGGTACACGCGCGTATTCTCGGTTCGTCTCGGACGTAGAAATAATCCGGCCGAGTCGACAAAATCCCCCGAGTGTCACTGCCTAATTGTTGTAGCGCAATTTTTTGCCCGGCGAGACGTTGCGCCACGCGGACTGCTAATTTCTCTCCGGGACACTAAAGCCATCCCGCGCGCAGCAAATGTACATTGGTCGAAATCGGCCCGATAATAAACAAAAGGTGATGACCGGCGGGGGGATCAGCGACAGCAACGGGAACGGGCAATTTGTCGGCTCGGCGCGGTGCACCTGACTCTCTCTCTCTCTCTCTCTTTCTCTGTTTTCGGGGCGCGCGCGGGCACCGACGGCCGGGCAATTATGTTAATCGCTCTTAATCGGCCGGCACCCCGCTCGCGCTCCTTCTTCGGCGCGCAGCTGCCCCCCCGTCGGGGGTATACACACTTGCCCGATTAACTCGCCCGCCCGCTCCGTTTAAATGCCGCGCTTCCGGTGTACGGAAGCTCTCGGTCACTCGGCGCGCGGATACTTATGTAGAAAAAATAAACGGGAGCAAGAATGCGGGAGATATATGGCGGGCGATCGGGGAAATTTATCGCTCCCCGCGAGCGCCGAGCGTCGAGCGCCGAGGAAGGATTTCCAGGCCGCGAGCTCTCGGGCTCGAACTTTAATGGGATTCGGTTTACGAGCCTCGTAAAGAAAGGAAAGAAAAGAGAGAAAAAGGCATCGTTTCCTTGCCCCCTCCGCCCTCCCTCTCCTCCCAGCCCCCTCCCCCACCTGCTCCGGCCGTCATAATATTTGAGATTTAGCGGCTGCGGAGTTTGGTCGATAAGGAGTTGGCAACGCCCCATTCACGTGGACGCGGCACCAAACTCACCCCCGCCCGCGAGCTTCCAGCCGTCCGCAGCGACGATTCGCCAGGCCGTTTCTTCCTCTGTGTATGTGTGCGCGCGCTTAAACGCTTTCTTATCGTGGCCGCGCGCGGCGAAGAGTCGGCGGCCTGGATATATATCTTGTGCCTAATTTTCCAAGTGCCTCGTACCGGCCCTTTGCTTTTAGGCGATTCGCCGGGACGGCCACCGCTCTCGCGTTTTTAGGCTCTGCGCCGATCTCGGCGTCGGAAGCACCGGCGAATCTAATGTGCATATATGGAGCGAGGATAAAAATAATCACTATTTTGTTTTTTTGTATAATAATTATCGTAGGCTGTTGTAAGGTTTAGTAAATTTACAGTATGTCTTGGAAGATTCATAGAACATTGTAATAGCGCTATTGTAATTTCTACTGTAAGATTTTCTGCGCAAAGTAGTAAGGACATTAAAAAAATAAACGATTAATTTCGCATGATTTGACGTAAAGAGTAACCTTGAAAGAAAAATTCAAAGTGCAATATTTTCTACTACTATTATAACATTGCTTTAAACGATGAAGACCGAGTTGCGTTAAAAAATCGTGAAAAATAATGCGCCGATGATGAATTACGCAGCATTTTATACAGCCTTGTTTATTAGAAAACAATTAATTATAAGAAGAATTATTCAAGGCGATGAATTTAAAGATAATTAAAAATGCAAATTTAAAAACTGAAATAATTGAGAAACGAAAAGAATAGTTGCATAACTGAAACAATATCGTTATAGTTCAAGTTTTAGATACATCACAGTACTTTAATCAATATTTACGTAAATGTATATATGTTGAGGTACATGATGACAGGATCAAAATTTTATTTTACCAGTGACGTAATCTCATTACTTACATAATTTTACATTGACACGGTAAATAATTAAAATCAATATAATTATAGTATTTACTCAAAACGGAAACAGCTTGTCTTGGCATTTATAACGGCTTCAAAGATAATGACTCTCATTCAAGTACCGAATAGAGTTATTAAAATATTATGATTTTGATTCTTAAAGTGCATGATAAATAACAAAAAAACTTGTAATTAATATTGGCAACCAAAGGAGCAACAATGATAAAACAATTCTTTAAACAATATGCAGAAGCAGAAGGCAGAAGCAGAAATTTGCGATCGACGATTACAGCAATTGAAAGTTTTTCTTAGCAAGTATATACGCAGGGCAGTGATTGCGGCTTGAAATCCCATAAGAGTACTCATCCGGCCTGTTTAGTTGCGTTGCATCACAACGCTTTTCAGTGCAACAATTCAATGCCCGACAAAAGCATAAAAAAAGAAACCATTCGATTGCGTTCGCGTGATGCTCCTCAGTCGCTGCCTGAAACTCGTTAACTTTGAAATTTATTCTTCGGATTAAACGCACTGTATAAAGATTTACGTTTTTCCGTAAAGCGAACCTTAACATAAAAAACGTCATCTATTTACTGTCTTCATTTTGTTAAATGTAAACTATACATACTCTTATGCAACGGAATAATTTTTTTTCGCGCACTTTTTACCAAACAATCGCTTTATTTAAAATACTTTGCCAAAGCAGAGTCAGACGTCAGAGAAAATATGCCTGCTCAAAGTGTGTCTGAAAGCCTGAAAGCCACGTAGGAGACACGAGCGAAGCATCAAACGATTGAAAGTCTTGAACGCGTCCTAAGATCGGTAAATAACTGAACGGAAGCAACGAGTTATGACACTTTATTCGACCGCTTAAACGTTTAAGCCGGGACTAAGATAGTCGGATATAACTCTTATTTGTTCCAAGTTCTTCTCTCCGCGCTCCTCTCGCTCGTCGTACAATGCGCGCGGACGAGGCAGCGGGGAAAAAAAGGGACGGGAGGCCGCTTCGTCGTTGAAAACCCCGCGCCGGAAATCTTTGTCCCGATGTGTAATTGTTACGATGCGACGCAAGTAAAGCTTTTCTGAGCGATTGTCGTGATTCACGATAGGCACGTTTTACCGAGCGTTAATCGTATACGCGGTGCCTCGTTACTGGAAATTAAAACACGCATTTTTTTTATTATTCTTATTATTCTAAACAAAGCAAGTGGATTGAAAAATATTAAATTAACATTTTCCGTTGCAGGACGGGGTGACTTCGTCGGAGGGATAGACAATGAGGCGCTAGACTTTTCGCAACTAGAAGATTTCATTAATAGCGACAGCGAGCAGCCAGCTACGTAAGTAAAAACATTAATAAAGCTTCTCAGAACAGATATAATTCGGATTCTCTGATAAAAAATTGAAAATCCGCTTTTTATTCGCGGATTATTTTAGTCTCTTGTGTTATAATTGAAATTTCTCAAATTCCACGAAGTATTAGCTCGATCGTTTAGAAATTGTTTCTAATTTAAATAGCTGCAACGATAATAATGCAAGCCATTTCCATAATCTTGCAATACCTTCACTACTTGCGTTTTTACATCGGAATTAACTTTTTACATATTAAACCAAACATTTCCTTGCTCATTCAACAAAACCAGTTCTCCCACAAACTTCGGCGCACTAAAAAAAAAAAGGAGATTGCAGGTGAAAAACACCTTGACTATATAAAATCCACACAGCCGCCGCGGAGCAAAAAGCGATCCCGGACTGCGCAGAAAAAATACGATTTTCACTGTCCCACTCTGCTCGCGCGTTCCGTCACAAAGCCGCGTATTTGTGTATAGCACGCGGAATGAAGCATGGAGAAGTGTAATGATATAATGACACCGCTGGAGACTGGATGAAATTGATGGAATCACTGCCCATTGCATTAACGTCGCCGAGCACATCACACACGTACGACGATGCGACATTATTATCGCTTCATTCGGAACACAACGAAAAACTCTCCTCCCATTCAGGCCTCTTAAATCTCGATGCCAATTGATGCCCTCCTAGAATTTCATCGCGTCGGCCGTGGATCTTTCGCCGAGCGCTTTTAATTAAGCAGTCGCATTAACCCGATAGCGGCGTGACATAGAAACTTTCTGAAAATCTAGCTAGTTTTCAAAATCTAGCTAGTTTTCAGTACGAACATCTCCCTGGAAATCCCGATAAGAACGACATGATTTCTAATAAAAATATCGGTAGGGAAAAAGCAGCATTCCAAACTCTTTTATGTTTTTATAATTTGTTTAAACTCTATGGAATTTTATTCCATAATTATTACATTATTTAATTCTTTTAATTTTAATTTCATTTAAATATTAAGTAAAAATAAATAATTACAATTCATTTTTAATCAAGTACAAGTTTTATTGATTGTAATTATTTTTTACAAACAATAAACTTAAACTATATATATAATTTTTAACTTATCTATAGTATAAGTCATTTCATCGAAGTCATTAATTATAGAAAAATTAGACAATTTTGATTCTTTCATTTCAAATCAATGAAATAAAACAAAAGAATCCCGTCACAGAGCATGCTATACCTGCCGAATACCTTTAGCCTATATAGAGATCCTTTACAATCCTAGATAGATTATAGCTTATGAATCAACCCATAATCTAGAGCACTGTCTAGAACTTATCCCCAATTGTCCACCAGGGATCACAGGCAGAGAGGAGAATAGTCTGCGCACCGCGGATGCCGCGGCAGATTAACCGAGAGCCATTTAAAAGAAAAAAGAAAAAAGAAAAAAGAAAAAAAAATGGTACGGCGTCGATGACTTTAATCGACGCGACTATTTAAGCTGAAAAACTGGCGGACGCTGGGCAACGCCGCGGCTGCAGCCGATAACCGTTATCGTTTGTTTTGCGAGTCTCTCTCTCGCGTGTGCGCCTGCTGCGCGCAAACGAGCGCCGTGTCGAAGAGTACACGTGCTCGCCCCGCAGAGGCACATCGCCGAGCGTTATTTCAAATCCTCCCGACAGTCGACACTGGCTCGCGAGTTAAAAATAGCGATATATTCCTCGATATACTCGGAACGGTAAACGCATGGCGCGCGAGCCGATCCGAGCGACAGAACGGACAAGTCGAATCGCGCGCGTATTGCTTCTTTTTTTTCTCCAATTTTTATTCGCTTTTTTTCCCCGCGCGGTGTATAGTTTCGCGAGGAGGTATGCGGCGCTTCTTGCCGCCGCCGTCGCTGTTAAACTTTTTTACTGGCGAATTCTGAATGTTTATATACTGAGAGAACGGTGGTATAATTACTGCTCAACAATATAAAAACGATTACGTATAAGCGAGCGCATAAGTAAAACGTTGGTTACAAGTAATGGAGGCTCTGTAGCTATTGCGAGTCCGTGTAGTTAGTATTTAAATCCAAGAATTTACCATACCTTTAGTATAATATTGAGGAGAAAGATCAATTACTGCGATGATTACTCAGGTTATAGGTCTCGTTGGAACATAGTAATGTTTTGAATGGTTCTTTTTTATGAAAAAAAAATTAACATTATACTAATATTTTTAAAATAAAACAAGTTTAATACGCGAATAGTTAAAATTTAACTTGAGAACGTTAAAGTGTAAGATGAAATGTGCGCGTCAATGCCAAATCACTAAAATTTATATTAAAAGTCGATGCACATATTCAAAGAGAACTCCTTAGATTTATAGGCCAGGTATATAAATAATCGCACGTTGCAAATATCTTTTCAGCGAAAGAATTAAAATAAAAAAACTGCAATTCTCACGTGAATTATAGAAGGTAATAAAATACAACGAACTGTTAAAATGTATATAACGATACCTCGCATTTCAAAATAGCACATACTTAACATTTTAAACCCATTAACGATTTTTCGCACCGCATCACCAACGAAATAATTCAGCCATCCCCAGCCAGCCCCGGACGAAAAAGCGTCGTCTCAAATGCCCGCTCTCGCCCTCTTGATTCCAGCTACTTCGCCGACACTTTAGCCCACAACGAGAGCAGCCCTCCGGCGAGTCATGGGACGCGGATCGAGGCGACGACGACGTCGCAGCCGCAGCAGCAGCAGCTTCCGGCCAGGCTGCCCTCGCCGATCACGCAGTCCCATCCAGTCACGACCACCTGCGGCTCCGTCAACGCGACCGGGCCGCCCGGGGCTGCCTACAAGGACCCGCAGTCTTATGTTCTTCCGTAAGTGGACGGGTAGCTATTGAATTTTGTTGGACCGCGGATCTGTCCGCGTTTCGCGGCTGGAAGATGATGGTTTTCTCGGTTTTGGGGGGCGGAAGGTTTATTGGAATCATACATGTATATAAAATAAGAGCTATTATATATTACTATTTAATAAGTTTTAAAGATTTAGGATTTAATGTGAATGTTGAATCAGAGAACGAGTTGTAAATCGTTCGCCTAGACAAGTAACGAATGATACGTATAATAAATTTATTATAAGTAACGAAATATAAATTCTGGATGGAATTTATAATGTTTTCTTGAAATGTTACCAAAATTGAAGCTTTCTTTATTGACTTTCGGTTAAAAAGTACTTATTCAAAATTATTCATATTTTTTATAATTATCGATTTTAAATTTTCTTTTCTTACTGTTCTTTTACTGTAATTTATAAAACAAATTAAAATTAAAATATGGCAATTTTTTTCCGAGAAATTTTGAAAAAAATTTGTTTTTTCATTTTTATTTTTAATAAGCTTAATATACATCATTAATCGCACAAAACATTGTATCTTTCAAATAATTTCATAAAAATATTCGCATTATTAAACTACGTAATTATACAAAACGATTTGAATGAACAGTTGGAATTCCATCAACTACAAATTTCCTGAACTTTGTACTAGTCGTTATTCTGGAAAAGTCCAATAATTTGACGAACAACCTAATAATCTTACAAACAAGTCCATAAATCTGCATTGCAAAGTCTTTGTATCCCCTGCCTTACATATACATCCGTCGTAAATTAATATCACTATCATTACAATATGTTACGAAAAATTTCTGTAAAAAGAGATGATTTATTTTTTTTTTTTTTTTTTACAATTCTTACAGGCACGGACTTCCGGACAGTCCACCGGACAGTGGAAGTGAACCACCTTATTCACCCCCTGGACACCATGAAGCTCGACATGTCCATTCTCCACGTAAGTTAAATCGTAGTAAAAGAATCGGTGTACACTTGAAAAAAATTTTCAGTAAAAATTACTATACCTTTTAGTAATTAGGGGACAATCTTGCATTATCCTAAAAAATTACTATACTGCATACTGAAATTTAATTGAATTGTAGTAAAAATTGATAAAGTTCTATTAAATTTTAATATATAATAAAGTAATTTTTTAGGATAATGCAAGATTGTCCCAGCATTACTAAAATTTATAGTAATTTTTATCAGAACATTTCTCTCCGTGTATATGCAATGACTTGAATGGATTACATAATATAGCTATAAGGAAATAGTTAAATATGTGACAAATAATGCCATCGATCGATTTCGTTGTTAGTAAACAAGCAAACGATTCGATAATAGAAAATACAAGATAAAAATATTATACATTTATAAAAGAAATATTGATATTCCTCCCAATCATATATTATTATCGCTTGACGTTAACTTCGCGCTCATTAATATTTCATGTAACGTGTTTCTTGGCAATTTAAAATAAAAAGGTGCTGGATTTCTTAGATAAGAACGGGTCAAAATTTTTGCTGTTGCAATAAAAAATGGTATAAACAAATTTGAAAGCTTGAAATGCAATTCGAAATTTGGAATTTTAACGCGTCGGTGTTCTAAACAACTTTACTATTATTATTTTAAAGAAATAATTGAAATTCTATTTGATACATTTCATAGTTATAATAATGAAAATTATATTGAACGTTTTAAAAAATGATGGTACTATACTTTTTGGACGTAATTTTGACACAATGACCAACAATCAGATAACATATATAAGATTAACAATTATATAAGTGACTTATATAAGTGCGATTAAAAAAAAAAAAAAAATTATCAAAAATTTACTAAATTGAACTTTAGATGTTACATGACATTTGTAAAAATAAAAATAATACAAATTGAAAATAAGAAAAAACAATATTTTTATTGAATTTGAACTGTCGATTTTTAATGCTTGATATTGCTGAAGGAGTTGAATTTTATACTGTTTCTTTCGTCTTAACGATATTTTGAACAATTTTATAAAATTAAAAATTTAAAGTAATAAACTACCGGCGTCTTTTATGAAATTTAATGTTCTTTCTCAAATACTATAGAGAATTTAGTAGAGAAAGAATTATTGCCCAATTTAATAACATTTTTCTTTATCCTAAATTTTTAATAAATTTTCTTGTCTTTAAAATAAATCTTTCAGCGCTAAGAAAAAATTTAGTCTTTTCTTTCGTCCAATACAGTGACGTGCAGAATGAATAAAACTACCAATTAACTTGAAAAAAATTTAATGTAACTTGCCAACCCGAAATACACCGAATATTACGTAACACACCCCAGAACTGAACTCTTTCATTCCAAGAATACCACCTACATAACTCTTTTCACCACCCCGAACAGATCAAAAGGGCAGCCTGCCGGCGGAGGTTCTGCTGCAGCACCACCAGAGCAGCGCGGCCTCCTACGCTGCGGCTCTGCTCCCGCCGTCCCCCCGAGCATTGAGCGGCGTGCAGGAGCCTCTGCTGCTGTCGCACCCCGTTCTGACGCCTCTCCTGACGGCGAGCGCCTCGGTCCTCCCGACGCAGCAGTCGTCGCCTCCCCAGCAGCAGCAACAGCAGCAGCCGCAAGCGTCGCAGTCGCAGCCGCAGCAACAGCAGCAGCAACAGCTTACCGCGCCACTGCTGCCGCTGCCCCACGAGCAGCAGAATCAGAACGGGATCGCGACCCTGTACACGTCGCTGCAGTCCGCCCCCAAGAAGCGCAAGCACAGCCAGGACGGGATTTTGCACGTCAAGCAGGTATATAACGTATGAACGCTTTTTTCTTCTATTTTTATAGTGTTTTAAGGTAGAAGTAGGACTGATAGTCGAGTTAGAGATCAAATTTTGAAGGAAAACAGAATTTTTCGAACATTTGAAAAAGTAAAGTGAACCCTATTGAAAATATTTTGTAAACATTTGCAGGATTAAAATGTGCATATTCCAAACATTTTTTGTTAAGCCCTTGAAGAATTTGTTTTTCAACAATAAAACTGTTCGGAAGGATCATTCAATTAAAACTTGACTATAAATATACGTATTTACAAGATTTTTCAAAAAAGCGCGTTTCGATTAATGAATTAAGCTAGATAAAATATCGATACCGGCAAAATGCTTATTGCGTACTGGGTTCGACGTGACACCTTTCAGGAGCCGGAGCTGGGCACCGTGGAGCACAGCTGCAGCAGCACGAGCACGGGCCTCGACAACGAGGAGGCGAACGGCGAGAACAATTACTCGGACGCGAGCTACCAGTGCATCCGGTTCCACCCCTTCCAGCAGACCTCCTGGCACGCCCTCTGCGATCACAATCTCAAGGAGCTGCCGGTGCCGCATTACCGGGTCGACGCCGACAAGGGCTTCAACTTCAGCAACTCCGACGACGCCTTCGTCTGCCAGAAGAAGAATCATTTCCAGGTTCGCTTTTTTCCCCCGTCCCGTAAAATTTTAGACAATTGCTTTTCTATTTTATACGAACGTTCCGATCGGCCTTTAGATCACCTGCCACGCGCAGTTGCAAGGGGAGGCCGTTTTCGTGAAGACCGGCGAGGGTTTGAAGAAGATCAGCAGCTTCCAGCTGCACTTTTACGGCGTGAAAGTCGAGTCCCCGACGCAGACCATCCGAGTGGAACAGAGTCAGAGCGACAGGAGCAAAAAGCCATTTCACCCCGTTGTGTAAGCTCTCGAGCCTTTTTGCTAGAAAATTTTCTATATATTACAAGTTTCTGTAAAAGCGTAAATTTTCAGCGTTGAAATGGGCGGGGAGCGCGTGACGAAAGTGACCGTCGGTCGCTTGCACTTCAGCGAGACGACGAGCAACAACATGAGGAAAAAGGGCAAGCCAAATCCCGATCAGAGGTACTTCTACCTGGTCGTCGGTCTGCACGCTCACACCGCCGACCAAGCCAACTATCAAGTGGTGGCTCACGCCTCGGAGCGGATAATCGTCAGGGTGAGTAAGCCGCAATAAGCGACTTGGCGCTTTTGAAAGAAAAATTGACGAGGCTCGATCTTTACAGGCGAGCAATCCGGGGCAGTTCGAGTCGGAAGGCAGCACAGTCGGCTCGGAGAGTACTTGGCAGAGGGGAGCAGCGCCCGACAGCGTCTACCACGTGGGACGAGTCGGCGTCAACACCGACCGGCCCGACGAGGCCCTGGTGGTGCACGGCAACGTCAAGGTACTTTAGATCTACGCCCTCTTCCAATGCAGTCGGACAAGTGTTAACTGGACGTGCTTATTTTTCGAATCCCCAAGGTGACGGGCCACATAGTCCAGCCGAGCGACGCCAGGGCCAAGCAGAACGTCCACGAGCTCGACACGCGGGAACAGCTGAGGAACGTGCAGCAGCTCCGAGTCGTCCGCTACCGTTACGCCCCGGAATTCGCTCAGCACTCCGGGCTCGGGATCAAGACGCACGAGGACACGGGCGTCATCGCCCAGGAGGTGCAGCAGATCCTGCCGGAGGCCGTGCTCCCCGCCGGCGACATCGTCCTGCCGAACGGCCAGAGGATAGAGAACTTCTTGGTGGTCAACAAGGAGCGGATTTTCATGGAGAATATCGGGGCCGTCAAGGAGTTGTGCAAGGTGCGTTCTCGCTTCTCTTAGTTTTTCAAGCTCGGCGCGCAGAAATTTCAAAGGAATGCTCGATACACAGGTGACGGACAGCCTTGAGACGAGGATAGATCAATTGGAAAGGATCAACAAGCGCTTGGCCAAGTTAAAGAGGGGAGATAGTCTTAAGAGTTCTATTAGTTCAGTATCTAACATATCAAGTAGCAAATACTCATCGATCAACACGAAGACTTCGACGCCCAGCAGATCGAAGAAGTCCGAGAGGGACGAGGAGCTTTTGTGCAGCAACAAATTCATACAGATCATCATAGTCATCTTAATTCTCATAATGGCATTCTGGTAATTATTTTGGGCATTGTAATCAAATTGGCATTGGCAAACTCGAAAAATCGATTAACCAAACGCAACGGTGTTCCCAGCCTCGTGGCCATGGCCACCCTGTACTTCCTCGAGTACCAGAAGCGCAGCAGCATGGAGTGGACGGCGGTGGCGGGCAGCGGCATCCTCGCGGTCGGGCCCTCGCACGTCAACTCCCTGCAGGCCTCCCACTCGGACGTCAAGTCGAACCCGCTCCTAAGAAGCACGCCGCCGCCGAGCCACGCGAGGCACGGCGGCAGCCACCTCAGCACCGTCCTCGATCACAAGTCGACCAAGAACAGCGCATTCTCCACCCAGCCGCCCAACGCCAAGCAGCACCTCTACTCCCAGGAGATCACCTGGTACCCCATGGGCCATCCCGGCTCGCCTCCCAAGCTCGATAAAAAGTAAGGATGGCTTTACCGACTGCTGCTTATCTCTCTTATCTTGCTAACGCATTCGAATACATAGCTGCGAGCGCACTTTTTAGTACAAAGACCGAGCGAACTCTGTGGCTTCTCGAGTCGAGCATGATTCTAGCTGAAAGGCATAGCCTCAAGCATCTTTTGCATTTTGCTTGAAGCATGTAATAAACGGTTAATTGTTTAGTGAATTCCCCAGTAATTGGTTGAGCAAAAACGGGCCCGGAGCCGTGCCGAGCAACGTCGACGAGAACGACCAGGGAACCGACGTCGACGCGCCGCCGACGACCAAAGGTCCCGTCACTCTGGGAAAGCCGGCCGAGTGCTCATCCCACTTCTCCGAACTTGAAAGTCCTTGCCAGGTAATTTTTCTATTATCGCTGGTCTGCAAAACTTTGAATTAGTTAAATGAGCCTTGGGGTTTGGTAATGGGAATACAAATTTTTTTTTACTTTGCACAGGTCTACTGTTGCTCCACTGAAATTCATCAACTAGAAAATCCACAGCACGACCATCCTCCGGAAAAGAAATCCATGAGTAAGTTAAAGACAGTTGATAAAATGAACATTTCACCTGTAATTAATTAACGTTTCGATCGTCTCATTGCAGCCGACCACTTGGAGCAACCGTTGAGTATCCACGAGGAGAAGCGAAAGCTGAGCAAAGGGCTTCAAAACGGCATCAGTCCTTCAGATCCCAGCACTCAGACCCTCGTGAAAGAAGTGAGTAAAATAAAACCACTCCTTCGTCTCTTATCATACTTACAATCCCCTTCCTTACAGAACAACTACAAGTATCTGCACAAGAGAAACAGAAGGAGCGCGGGAAGCGGCAGCGACTGGGGAGAGGTGGCGAGCAACGCCGCGGGCTCTCTGCCGCCGGAGCCGAAACCGCAGCTATACATATCCGCTAAAAGTTTCAACGCCTCGTTGGATCAGAGGTATTGCTCGGTCGCCTCGCCCAACGCGCCCAACAATTTCAGCTGCGTCGTGCCGCTCTCTAAATACATGTCCGAGACGCAGTTGACGTTGCGTTTCGTGTAAGTTCAATTTTCACTTTGACTCGACTAAAAAATCACCTCCCCATGGTAATCGGCGTAAATAAATTCGAACAGAGGCATGCCGTGGTACTGGCAAGTCGTGCAGCAGTGTACGCCGGCGACGAGCACCGGACTTGACGAAGGCATAAGCTGCGGCTGGAGCTACGCGAGCAACGCACAGCATCAGACGCAGTTTACCGAGAGCCCCAATCAGCCGGGCGATCAATCCTTCTACTTGGACGTTGCGCACTTCATGAGAAAGACCCTGCGATTCCGCGTGCCAACTGTTCAGCCGCAAAACGTAAGTGCTCGGCTTTTAGAGTAATAAATCAAATTAAGCACTCGATTAAATTATCCATTTTTTTTTTCTTTCGCAGAACATTTGCAAGGATAGGCAGAGTGGCGAATATATAGAGTTTGTGCTACATTTTTATCGCGATTGCGAAGAATAAAACACTTTCGCCTTCGAAGCGATTGGATTTGGTCTTACCAAGATTTTTCACTGAGATACCGAGGTATCTTCGTGTTACGCGACTCTCTAAACAGTAAAAATGAGAAAGGAAACGTTTTACTTTTGGTACGGAATAGTGCGAACGCAAGAGCATCGACCAAAAGCATCTCTTCATAAATTCACAGCCGTGCGGCATGCCGTATGAAAAAGCATAATCCTATTACTGTGGAAAATTTATGATGGACATTTTTTACGTGCACAACTTGAAATCTTTAATGCGGTATTATATTATATTTTTAATATTTAGTTTAATATTGTCAATATAATATAATATAAATAATACATTAAAACGAGGACTCGCATTTTTTACAAGCAAATACAAGAATTAAGAATATACTTAAATGAACGTAATGTCAAGAAGACTTTCAAAGCAGGAATATTCATATAGACGTTTTGAATCCTGCATTTCAAATGCTTATAAAGAAATTCGAGCCTTCGTTAACAGCATCAACTTTTTCAATGATGCTAAGTTAAATCATTAATTGTAATGTTGTTGAATTTATTAAAATCTACGTTATTTCTCTCAACTCTTATAATAATGGGCACTATAAAGTTCTCCTGTATCAGAGTTATCAGAGTATTTAGTTACTTTTTAATAATTCCTATTTAATTTGAATTTTTTTAAATTTCTTTAACAATTCAATGATCCCGTTTTAAAGAAGCAATTTTAATAAGCTTTACTTAAAAATATTATAATTTTCATAAAAATGCAGTCCTTATTTATTGCCTAAGCTACGAAAAAAGTATTATGAAAGTTTTAATTTTTATAAAATTAAGCTGATGCTTTAGTTCTCATGCTAAACTCTTAAAAGATCAATAACTTTGAAAGAATTAAGATTCTTGTTGTTATGTATTAAAAATTAATTTATTTGTATCAATACATGATACATTTTGTATTAATTCTGATAACTCATTATTTTATAATAAACACTAATCTAGGTAAGATATGTAGAAATGTTTCTTGTGTAATGGGAAACACGTTCGAAATTTCTAGATTTCTTTTTGTAAATAGTTCAATTTAACATATTTATTGATGCACAAATTTGATAAACTTTCATCGATGACGTATATTGTGAGTAAAATTTTAATTTATGTACGTGTATTGTAGTTATAATATAGTGTAGAAATCATATAGAGACTTGAAATAAGCAATTGATGATGTTCAAAATTATGTTTTAAATAAATGTAAATACAAAGTTTAAACTCTAGTGTAAATTTGAGTTTTTTTTTATCTTAAGCTAGATAGTTTTATCACAGACATCTTAATCCAGCAAATACTGTTCATATTCCATTTATATTTTGTTTTGCGTTTCTTTTGAGCATTGTAAAAATCAATAAAATTAATTAACAAATCGTTGTAGAAGTAAGACTAAGCTCAGCAAGAAGTTACATTGTTTGCACATTTTTGTCAGTTTATATATGTTACACGCATTAAAATAACGAATATTACTATTAGTAAGAATATTATTCAGATTTATCACATTGTATCGCTATACACACGCGTTAAATCAATAGTGCAGAAGATCATTTGTTATTGCCAATAAATATTATGTCTCCATTACATTTGTTGCTTTATTTCCAATAGAACTAGTTTGTTATTATGAATGAGTGTAAGTATATCAGTTATCTAGTTCCTTCAATTATCTCCCTTACAACGTATTGCATGTAATATTAATAGATGCCTTTTTATACTTTCAAATTTATTATTCTTTATGAAAGCTACATAATTTATAAATTACTTTTTTAAATATTAGGACCTGAACTTTTGAAAAATTAATAATTTAATTAATTATTTAATAAAATAATACTTATATTTACTGTTCCGGCATATTTTGCAGTTATTATAAATACCAGTATAAAAATTCAAAATAAAATGCAAATAGAAAAAATAACAAATTATTTTTTAAACAACGTAAATCGTATTTGTCAATTTTTAACAACATATTTTACATGTAATAGCCAACAAATCATTGGAATATCTTCTTAATTGATATTCAATTGTAAATAAATCGATAATCGACTAAAATCGGTTCAAATATGTTAAGATAATTAAATAATAAAATAATTAATACAAATATTTAAATGAATGTTGACAAATGAATAAATATATTTAATTTTTAAGCTTTATAATTATATCAGATTATAATTAATACATGATTTGGCAGAGTATGTAGGAAGAAAATAAAAAAAAAAAATCGTTTATATTTATTGATATTAGGGTAAAATTTTCTGCATTTATAATATTTTGTAAATTATCTATTTGATATGCACTGAAATATACATGAATGAAGTTTACATCATATAATATTGATTTATGCTAAGAGCTATGAGTAGCACCATATCAAGTATTTTTATTTATACGTGCTTTTATTTTTTAAATGAACACAAGCGTAGAATAATTCGAAAATGTATTGTCGTTTGACTATTGTATATTATAAATTATTTTGTAATAATTAAAACATTTTATAATCATAGATTTTTAAAATTAATACACATATTTCCATAAACTACGGAAGATAGACAAGTCTTTAAAAATAATCGCAATTCATTCCAAGATAAACTTTAAAATATTTTACAAAGAACATTAATTTATAAAATAAAACTTTAATAAAAATTAGAAAGTAAACAAATTTTACAATCAATAAAATTTGTTTTGCCGTTCTGCATTTACTTTCATTTATACGAATTTTAAGGACAATCATTTCAATCCAATTATTTAAAAATTAAAAGGTCAATACTTTTCAATACGCTTTTCTACTTTACTATTATGCACTATGTATTTATTATACAGTCGAATCTGAATTTTATACAAAATTAAATAAAATTTTCAATGTAAAAGTAAAGACTTAAAATTGTAAAAAAATTTATGAATGATTTAAGAAACATTTTCTTTTTTAATCGAAGATTGTTCTATACAACATTAAGAAATCGTAAATCGCATCAATTACTTATTTGTACAAATTTCAAATTTTGGATTTATAACTCTGAACTACATACATATATTTACAATATTAAACTTGCTATTGCGACGTTAATACGACAGACATATTAGCCTCGCGATTTTTCTGGTCACAAGTAAAAAGTTTCTTACATTCACAAATCGACAAAACATGTACAATAACTTTTTCTTCTTAATACAATGAAAATTCGCATTAGAGTAAATCACAGACAAACGAGCAAGTGTGCGGGCACACATGCAAATCTCTATTTCGAAAACGAGAATAGCATTATACGTGTAACAAACATGATGATTTCGTTGGAAGCAACTGCCTGCCAAAGCTGTAACATTATTGGTTTTCCATTCTATTTTTACAGTTGTTTTATAGTATAATAAAAAATATACAAGTATATAAAAACATGAAAGAATACAAATATAAATCAAAGCTTTACAATAATCTACACACTATTACATCACGTTTTCTCTACAATCGTTGACATATTGCACGAGCAGTGAGTTAAATTAACAGAAAACCGTCTTTCTTTTATACAAAAAATGGACGATTTACGTGACGACAATGATACAAGTTTTTTTCTACGCAAAATATTATTTTTCTTTTTTGTGTTCTTTTTCATCGCCTGTGTCTTCGCGAACAGCTAAAACCATCCTTAACATAAGAACGGCAAGTACTTTATCTAAGGGATCCATGAATCCTCGCTGAATCCACTTCGGTATAGTTGTTCGAGCATGTGAGAAGCCAAGCTTTTGTAAAATATAATCGATACCATAGGGTTCTATACTTTTTCCTGCCCAGGAAAGAAGTCTACAAAAAAATAACCAATTAGCAAATTAGCTTTAGAATTATTATATAAAATTAACGAAATCATAAAACATAAAAGCAGATTTAAAATTACTGACCTTACAGTCGGTTCTAAGTGCCAAGTCTTACATCTGTAAGATCGCCAGTCTTTAATGAACATTTCGGCAGGATCGAATTGCTTACGTTTTTTATCCTCCTCTGAAGTTGCAGAAGAGGTGCCAGCTTGGCCGCCTTTTCTGTCATGAGGATCAGGACTATGTGCTCTTGCGCCATAATTTTGCATTGCATGCTAAACATATTTTTAACGCGATTAATAAAAAAAAATTAACTTATCTTAATAAAATACTAATTATGTTGACTTTTACCACTTTTTCTTTTTCTTTGACGTAAGATGTTATAAGATCGTGTAAAAAGAAGAAAGCCTCTGCGTCAACAGTAACGAATATGTGATCCTCAAATTCAGTAATAAAACTGCATTCCACTAGCGGTTTTTCACCTTAAAATAAAATAAATAATTAAATAATCAAATAAAACATTTTTGTATTACTATAACTAATACTTGTTTCCCTTATTTTAAAATGAATAATTTTTAAAAGTATGATGAACGATGTTGGACGAGCTAAAACTTATTTATAAATGTTAAAACTGATTAACATATTGCTATTTTTGGCTATTGTACATACACATAAGAATCGTACACATAAAGATTGTGCACAATTTAGCATTGATAAAATTTATTTATAAATGAATTGGGCTATGCTATATTGTGTACAATTTTTATGTGCATGAACAAATCAATGCCTTATTTTTAATATAAATTAAACAATTTTTAAATTTAATATTCAAACTAAAAGTGATTTTATCTAAATATGATTATCTAGTGCTCCTATTATCGAAAAAAGGAAATTTTCTTATTTAGCAACTTTTAAGACTTACAAGTAAATTTATATGTTGAACTCCGTAACTCTAATTTTAAAATTAAACCAAAAAATTTCAGCCTTTTCAAGGAACCATATTGAAAATTATTTTGTGAGCAAATTTTTCAGGAGTAAAGTTATAACTATTGTTACAAAGTTATAACTATTGTTATAACATTATTTAAAATTATATAATATTTAAAAACGCATTTTGAATTATTCAATTTTTCAATTTTCCGAAATAAAACATGATCTATTATGAAAATGTAACTAATTGCTATAGAACCCTTTGCTTTTAACAATGCACATCATGCAAAACTTCCATTCCACAAGCAATTAATATGAAAAAATAGAATATTTGCTAAATTTTTCGTATGAAAATTAAGCCACTAACTAATAATCCTTTAAAGAAGTTTCCATTTTCATTAGTACTTACTATAAAGTATGTGTTTAGGCAGTCCTAGAAATATACAGAAAGAGAATAGCAAAACGACGACGGAATAGATTTGTTAATGAACAAACATGTATTTAGAAAAACCACCACGTAAGAATAGAATGAAAATAAAATTAGGCGATGTACCAATCTTCATAAAATATATTTATACTATGGAAAATTACTTTCAGTTAACCATTAGATTAACTTTAAATTGGCTAGTTATTTTTATAAAATAATTGTATTATATAAAAATTATTAAAAGTTGAAAAATAATATTTGTATTCTAAACAAGTAATTTGTACTGTAAGAAAATGTTTTAAAAGCTTTTTATTTTCATTCATTTTTTTTTTAAGTAAAAGTAGAAGTTACAAGAGATGCTTAAATTTGGACTGCTAATTATTAAATAAAAATTAAATATACCTATCACATCAGGAGTTTTGGCAGTTTGCAAGTGCTCCGTTTTTAAATGTAGCTGTAAAGATGGTAATGCAAATATAACTTCTCGAGTATGAGTATGATCTTGCAGTTTTCCAGAAGTAGTGGATGGATTTCTTCCTCGAGTAGCACCACTACCTTCTGATGTACTTTCTGTTCTTTCCCTTTCGACGCAAGGAAAACGATCTACAGCTGTAAATTAAAGTATTACATATAGATATACTATTTGTATTTTATGATCATGCCGTAAATAAAATTTTTATTAAAATTACCATCAATTTCGCTATTAGCAAAAGCATAATGAAACCATTCTTGCAGAGATTTAAACTGTGGTGGAAATAATACACTGCGACTCAATCTGCAAACAGTGGCCATGGAGTGATGTCTAGCATGTTGTTCCTGCTGTTGCCCAAGACTTATAGTCAATGTTTGTACAACATGTACGTCGGACGTATTGGGAGCTACGAAACAAAAATTAAAATAATATTTAAAATTGTTTAATTTTTATTCTAATTAGTGTGTAAAATAGACTTACATTCAACACTAGGAATTTCTTGTGCCTCTGTAGCGAAACTGATACAAGGTTCCTTCAAAGAGAAAAGCGCCCAACTCTTACACTTGAAATTTATTCCATGAAAACAAGCTAAACTGATATTTGAGCCATGGAGTTCCATTGTACCACCGAGAACTGTGCCATTTGCTGGAAGTGAAAATCTTAAAGTTCCTAATTGTAATCCAGCCACCTGGCTTAAAACTCGTTGCCAATGCCTATGATGTCGGGCATCGGTTAAGGCAGCATGATTTATTGACCACGATCCTACAAGAAAAACATAATAAACTGAAATTATTCGCAATAATTTAAACTTAAAATTAATTTGTTGGAAATTACAAACCTTCAGCATTTGCTCGTTTCTTTTGATGCCTTTTCTTCAAACTACTATTACTGATTCTTTGTTGTCTAGGTTGTAAAGAACTGAAGACACGTTTACTACTTTTGAATTGTTGACTGAAGAATTCATCGAGTTTATAAAACATTTTAAGTAAATCAGCAGTAGTCGATTGATTTATTATGATTTGTAACTGATCCCAACCAAGATCTCCATGCATAAATATGACTGCTGGTCTGTAAAAGAATTTAAATGGGTGTATTATTCTGATAATTTAAAAATTGTGTAATCATAATTCGTAGGTTGTTAAAAATTTCAAACTACCTTCTTGTTGGCATGAATGCATCTCCACTATTATTGCGATTGATTTTCCATTCATCCCTTAACGTTACATCCAGCGATGAAACTCTACACATTAAGACACCTGTTCCCATATAGTCTAATCTTAGCTCTAAAGCAAATAATTTTAGTCCCACAGTATGATCCGGTTCGGTACCAGGTTCTTCGCGAATGTGTACTAAAACATAAATTAAATTGTAAACAAATATTTGTTTAATTAAAAAAAATACAAGAATTGCAGTAATTATTTGACTTACTGTATGTATCAATTTGACTAAGTTCGATAATACCACCAACAATACCACATTTTGCGTCTAAACTTGAACCTCCTAAACCGATGCCAATATATAAATTTTTATGACCAGTGCTTCCAATGGATAATCTTCCATCAGATCGAAAATCTTTTGTCATCCAAGAAACATTTCCCATAACATTTCCCATATTCATATGAACATTTAAACGTGTAAAATTAATAGCAAAAAGAACTAAAGTTTCCCAGGCAGACTCTCGTAGTTTTATCTCGGATGATGTTTGTTTGTCAGCAGAAAAACTCCAACCTCTTCCAATATCTAAACAAAAGGTCATTTTTTAAGATTTAATAAACAACAAAAGATCATTTTTAATGGTTTAATGATTTTTCAATTACCTTTTAAACGATGTTGTTTTGGAACATCATTGTCAAAGCTTAATCTTAATTTATCTCGATTTAAAGTTGGACTTCGTTCAGGTACACTTTTCGATAAAACATCACCACCATGACGGTCATGATGTTTTAACAAGGAACTTCCCATTGCTGCCTCCTCTTGATTGTGAGGACGAGCATCACCTTCAGAATAAACCATTCCTGAACTGAGATCTCCCAAAAATAAACGTCTAACAATACTACGTCGGTACCATGCTTTCGGAAAAGCGAGAATCTCTGTCAATCTACGCATATCATATTTAAAAGATGCAGAACCTATATCAACAATCGCTGCAACGTGATAAAGATGTTAGTTTAATATTTAGAACGACAACCCCTTTCATTAACTTAAAATTAAAGAAAATCATAGAACGTTATATTTTTACTTACTTGAGAATCTTATAACAGCTCTACTAGTATCAGCGCCGATCTTCAAATTTTCGTTCGAGAAATTTTGTTTTCTACTTCTCGATAAATGAAACTTAACGAACTCTACGTTTATGCTTAAAGAATCCTTTCGTTCACTATCAGAAAGAGGAGACCATTGAGCTTCTTTGAGGCCAGATTTTTTACCACCGCCATACGGATGAAATATGTACACTGAGAAGTCGGCAAGACATCCGGTAACTGAAAGACCACCAGTTGCCGAACCGCTGTCTTTGCCTATTGAATGACTGGTACCCGTTTTGTGTTCACCAAATTCGGTCAAGTCTTCTTCAGCGCGCTTTGAGGAAAATACAATGTCGAGTGATGGTAATTGAAGCATGCACTCAACTCGAGATACCGGTAGACAAGAAAACCTGCATTTTACATACATTTTATTAAAATTTTTAATAGGTTACGTATTAGATACAAATGCTAGAAATAGGCTTTATAAAAAAGATCTTTTTCAATTAAAATTTAAAAAAAAAAAAAAAATTAATATTAAAATATATTGTAATTTCAGAAATGTACCTGAATGTAGAAGGTTGCATATGAAAATAAACTATAACGTCTACAGGAAAACTGGCGTAAACATAATTTGTACCAGCTGCTGTAACTCCCCAAGAACTTTCCATATTTTCTAAAGGAAACATAGCACTAGTTTGACCGCCACTCTGAAAGTTTGTTTTACTTGGTATGGGTTCTAAAGTTTGTTCCAAAAACTCGAGTATATGTGGACTAATGATAGTTTCTTCTGGGATGCTTTGTAATGTCATCCACGCAAAAAGACTCGCTTTTTTTGTGCTGGACTTTTTAACAATAGACATTATTGATGGATTCAACAGTGGATTATCAATTGATATACGTGGAGAAAGAGATTCTTCTGACACTGTTTTAGACTCGTAATGAACCTAAAATTATTAAAAAAATATATTTTTAACAATTAATAATACACACTATTTAATAGTTTTAGTAGCAAAAAAAAAAGTCTTACTTTAACATCTAAACCAGGAATGTGAAATATTGTTAAATCTACTAAAGGCACGTTTGCATGATGTATATATCGTAGTCTAGATGAACTCGTTCCTGACTTTTCTTTACCGCTTATGTTTTTTCTGCCGCTGCTTGGGCTACTCGGTTGAAATTCAAATGTTCCTCCAGAACAAGAGCGTTCTTTTTTCATTCTACTCATTCTGTAAATTAAATAATAATAACATATTAAGTTATCTCAAAATTACGTAATCACAAAAACACATATGTTTATTTTTTTGTAACGTACAATTTCAATTCATCTTCTCTAGCTTGATCTTTGGTATGCAGAACGCACTTTCCACTGTTAATTAATACTTTAACATCAAGTTCAAAGTCAATATTTGGTTCTTGTGGTTTTTGCGGAATATAGTACGGTGAAGAAGTACTTGAAGCTTGATCTTTACCAAACGTATCAAGCAATGGAATACTTCGAAAACAATAATATTATTAAAATATTGCAACTATGTATTAAATAATAATTTTATTAAAAAAAATAAACTCACTTTCCTTCCATGCTATCATAGCTGGACGCAGTACTCATTTCTTTATTTTTTTTTCGTAACTCTACTTGTTCACCTTCTATCTCAATTGTATCAGGCCAATCCAAAGACCCTTCTGGTAGACTTAACTCAGAACCAGCACTAGGCAAAGACGATTGCCTGTAGAAATAAAAAGGATTATTTTGATTTTACAAATATTATATAAGTGTTTCAAGATACTACAAGAATAACTTAAAAAAATATATATATTTATACCTGCACATAGTATGAGTATCACTGAAAGTAACCCTTTGCCCACTCAATCCTCTAACCCTAAGTGATGCAGAGCTGCGAAAATATATTAAATATTAAAATTAAAAAAAGTCTAATCTTAATAATAGTTTATAAAAGTAAAATTATTTATAAATAAGTGTAGCTCTTACCGACTAGGACCACTTCTAGGACTGCTTTCATAACTGGCGGAATTAGCCGAATTCATTTCAGTATTTAAATCTTCTGGACTTCCTAACTGATGTTCAGGTGTAGGAGATGGGACAATAAATGATCTAGATCTGTAAGTTGTTGGTTTACTACCAAGTCCTAATTTTCCTCTTATTCCCGAAGCCTTCACAGATTGTCTCCTTAACTTTTGGATCATGTCACTATAAAATAATAAGTAATGTAATTGAAGAATTTAATTCATTTAAATGCAGTAGTTTTCGTGCCTGACGGCCAACTATATTGGCTTAAATGATTCTGGATCAGACAAGTGTAAAGTGGTACTCGTGAATCGAAAATGATTTTTTATTTGGTGGATATGAAATTGTATTTTATGAAATTTGAAAAATGCATAAAGTTTAATTTCATGTCCACTAAATCAAAAGATTATCTTACAGAACCGGTTTATTTTTAAGTAATTTTATTTTGTATTTACCGTCTAAAGTCTTTGAAGACCATTGCCTCTAACTCATGCAATCGCTTCATTTCCTGTTCGATTGTCCCATGAGATGCACCAAGAGTTCTTAAATCATTAATTATTTTGGCCTGTTCGTTCATTTCTTTTTCTATCAATTTGGAGCGCTTTTTAGCATCCAAAGAAGGATCAAAAACAAAAGCTGGTAAATTGTCTGCCCAAATTTTGGATTTTTTCATTAAAATACTTTCTTGACTTGTGCTGTTATCCGGTTGATCAGCATCATCGCTATCATAATCAAGAGACGTATGAATGTCATCTTCTTCTGATCCAGTTAATGTAGTTAACGTATGTCCAAGTGCAGAAAGTTGTTGACCTACTTTAACGTCTAAATGAATGTCAACGCCTTCCATTTGCCATTGCACATTTAGAATCCATTTTGCGTTTTCTGTAACTTTAGCTTTAAAAAAAAAAGATTTATTTTAATTACATTTTTCATTTTTAATTAAAATTTTAAAGAGAAAATAAATACCATTTTTATCTTGTTTTTGAGCTATTGTTCTACTACAAACTTCGTAAGTGCCTTCAGAAACGACACACAAATTCATTATATTATTATCATTCATATCCGGTTTCCAATCATCTAAAGAAGTTTCAAAGTCTTCAGCAAACCTCAAACACAAACCTACAAATCTAAAAAGGATAAAAATAAGATAAATGTTTGTTATTGAATTTCAGCAGTTAATAATTAATAAATGTTAGTACGATATTTCCTTACCTTCCTTTGCTGACTAAACTACCACTGCTGCAAGCTGATATACTTGTATTTTCCAACGTTATAACAACTGCTCCACGAGACTCACCTTCGTAAAGACCTCGACTTAATCCCCAATTTTTAGGTGGCAATGGATTTAGAGGTATGCAAATACCCATATCGTCTATAGTTAATTGCAAGAACAATGTTCCTAAGTGCGGAGCGCTAAGCTGACTTGTCAGTTGACCAAATGGAACTTTTTCAAATACTTGCTGAGTGGCAGTTAGAACTTCTTTGTTCAAATTCGATCTCTTTTCATTCCAATATTCGTAAGCATTTTTGTAATTTAACCAAACGAGTATGGCTTTGTCAACAGCCATTGGTTGAATGTAAATTAATGGCCTTTTTAAAGTTATCAAAACTACTTCTTTGTCTTCTCCTTGTGCCATTTCTTCTTGAAAAGCATTTCTCAAGCCAATTCGTGTGTTAAAGAATGCATATTGTTGAAATTCTGGTTCTGCTTCTTCAAACATTACGTTCTTTATTAATTGGCCTAGACTTAAGTTTATATCGACTTGAGCTTTGCCAAATAATTTCATATAAGGATTCGGCTGCGTAGAGCCAGAAACATTTTGAACTCGATTCGAAAGTTGAAACTCAAAAGCGCCAGTTTCAAGACGTACGGCTGAATTAGTTGGTGTAGTTGCTGTCAGTTGAATTCTCTGTTAATGTAGTAAAAAAAATTAAATATTTTTATTTGTTAATCACAAATCAAGCTTGAACGAACAGAATTACTTACTTTTATTCGAATAACCAGAGAAAACAAAATTCTCTTTAAACTAGAACTAGTTGTAGTTGGCTCTTCATCTTCAAGCCATAAAGGCACTGGTTTTTCGCCACCATATACTTTTTGTACAACTTCGTTTACTTCCTTCATAAAAACTTTTTGAACAAACACTAAATGGTTTAAAAGATCTGTAGTTAATGAATGTTCAAACACACCAATGTCAGCAGTGGCATTTAAATAGCTTCCCTGTCTCAGCACTACTCCATCTAAAATAGATTACAAATTTTCATATATAGAAAACGATACATATTTTTAAGAAATTAAGACTGCATAATTAATTACCTGCTAATTTATTATCATTTACATTACTACCACCGTCTTGAATATATTCAGCCGAAACGTGCACTTTTGGCAATTCTATGCTAGCTTCAGACGGTAAATTAGCTTCGGTTACTTGAAGCTTTGTTGTAAAACTCAGACTATGATGTGGTAAATCAATTGTAAATTTAGCTTTACTTCCGGTTATTCCAGAACTGTTGACTTGATCCATTTTATATTGAGCTTGTAACGAAGGTAAGAGAGCTGCCGTTATACTTAAGCTTTGTAAAATAATATGAAATTGCATAACAATTGGATCCAGAAGACTTGAAACTGGTTGTGATTTATCGACATCAACCGTCGGTGCTTGCGGATACTGGTGTGGACTACCAGGTGGCCCATCATTTTCGTCTTGTTGTTGCCCACGAGCCATTCGCGATGAAGTTCTTGTTACTCGCAGTTCCTGTAAAATATTAAAGATTGTAAATAAATTACTTAATAATTACATTTTTTGCCAAAATAATCGAAGGGCTTACATTTATTTTAAACTTTTAAATAAAACATATTAAATATATCGTGAAACTTACCTGCAAAGTTGAAGATAATTGTTTACTACCTCTAGTCATCATACCGTGTAAGGCAACAGGATGTTGTGGAATGTCAATGTTGACAGCGCCAATAGTTAATAAACCACTATTTTTATCTTTCTGTCTTCTAGTTACACTCGAATATAAGGCTTGTGACTTTCCCACAGTTACTTTCACAACAGTTTGTTGACTTGGTGCTACCCCCTCTAAAAGTACAATCATCGTCCTGCCAATTTGGCCAGTCAAGCTACATTCTAAACTGGCAGGTCGAGTCTTTTTTCTACACGTCAAGCTAGAATGTAAACTTGTAATTTCTGCTTCAAGCTTAAGACCACTTAGTGTAGCTAATAGTCTTGTTCGATGTATTCTAGCTACTCCAAAAATAATCAGTCTTGTTCTTTCACCCGTGACGACGCCTAAAAAACAATTAAGATTGAATAACACATTTATTAGCAATTTTAAAATTCGATATGAAAGTTACAGCTTTAATATCTTACTTAATTCTCGAGGGGGAGGAATGGGTGTAGAGCTAGACTCTAGGGGGTTTGCACCCTTTTCTACGTCAACCTCTTTTATGTCACTCAAATTTTCATATTTTTTGCTTCCTTTGTAATTATCTGAAGTATCAGCTGGTAAAGAAAGTCGATGAGTAATCATTTTTGTTTCTGGTCTTATAGCATATAAATCTAGTAAATAATAAACTGTTTTCCAACATCTGGGTGCTATATTCGAGATAGTCTTGCACTTTTCCGATAAAATGCTAAATTTATCTAAGCCGGAACTACTGGGACTAGCACCGAAGTTTGGAGTAATAATTCCTTCGCTCAAATTCATATAGCCTTTGACACTTTTTCCTGTACTTCTCAGTTTCTGAGCAAAACTTTGAGGTCGTGAACGCAAACTAGATGAAGGAGATATTACTTTGGCCTGATTAACATTAAGTTTAGTACCAGGTGCTGGCTTTTCTGTTTTCTTTGCACTTGTTACAAATTGTTCTTGAAGATCTGAAGCTAAATAAATAAATGAAATATTAACTTTTGTTAATTAAAAATAATATTTTAACATAAAAATTAAAAAATTTCAAATATACTTGAAGAAGAACCATTTTTCGCTCTGGTTGTTACTATGGAATTAGCGTTTAACTTAGTTTCAGGTTGCTGCTCTTTTAACTCCATTTGAGTTTCTTTTACATTTTGATACATATTACTAATTTGGTGAAGTAATCTTAAAAGTGGCATGTTAACTTGTTGACTTATGTAGCGTATATTTAAACTAAAGTTAACTACAGTGCTGGTATGTTTTTTTAATTGACCTCGTGAAATATATAATACGTTTTGTTTTTGAATCATATCATCCACAGTCATATCTGCCATTTTTTTTACATCTATATCGACACCAATTTTTTCGCACAAAAATGCAGGAGTCTCGGGTGGGATGTCCAAATGAAATTTAGATCCTGGAACTTTTTTCGATGATGAATACTTGGTTGCTACACATCAAAAAATATCACGCATTATAATTCGTATGTTAAAGGTTCATCAAATTCAATTTTTATCACAGTATAAAAAGTTTACCTTTCTTTTTATCCGGAACTTTTCCGTATTCACTGACAACTATATCTATCCTCATAGTATCCATGCTACTAACAAGAGACAGATTGGATCCCAAAGAATCTAAAGAGGACATGTTGTTAATATTTCCGGAACTAATAGCAGAGAGCATTTGCTGTGGCATCACAGATAGTGATGACAAAAGTGGTTCAAATATTAAATGCGCGTCCAATAATCGAAGTGAATCTTTCATGGTGTAAAGGAAAGCGCCGCTTTGCACATCAGAATCTTCAGTATCTTCTGTCGTCATGGTATTAATTTTCGAGTCCTATATTACAACATATCAAAGTTTTTATTTTTGTTTTTAAATAGCAATCTAAAAAACTTTTTTTCTATATCGACTAAAATGATAGCAAAGTCACACTAATAATAAAAGTAATAAGATGCACAATAAATAAAAAACAATACTGTAAGAAAAATAATACTCTAACATTAGTCGATGAGTAAATTTATTATACCTTAGTAGTAATTTTTGGTTCTGTTTGAAAGACCTAGATAGAAAAGTGCAACAAAAGTAATTTTGAACCATTGTGCAAATATTTAATTAGTTTATTTTCAAATAATTTAAACACAATATACTAACCCAATTTCCTTTGAGTTGTCCTTTGTCATTATCTTTGATGAATTCTTGTTGTTTAGCCATCCAGCTATATAAGTCCTCGCCAAGGTTGACTGGCTTACTGGAGTGATAAGTCGGTGGGGAAGTAATTTGATCTAAGCTGCTAGTACTTTGCTGACTACCGTGTCCGATACCGCCCGAATATATACTCGGATTAGATCCCAATTGATGGTGAGAGATATATATCTGTGGGGTCTTCTCTTCCCGAAGTGTACCATAGCCTATTTAAATTTTCAAATAGTTACAATGTAAGTTCAAAATATTTATCTCAAATATGCTTAATCAAATAAAATGCACTTGGTGTGCGTGTAAAAGCCACTTGTACTATAGTTAAAAAGCGTTTTTAAGCAGAGTTAGTAAGAACGAAGGCTACACAATTTTTGTATATACAACACTAAGAGTGGATAAAAACACCACCTGGCTTAAAAGCATTATTCAAATGAGGATCTTGAAAAAAGTAAAAAAATTAATACTTTCCTTGAAAATGAAAGGTTCTTTAAGCCAGGGGCGTAAATACTCACATATACTGTTGGGCTCCCTAGATTGGTTAAAGAGGCCGGTCGTGGTGAGCAATGGAAAGGCGATACTGGCTCTAGCACTGGCAGGTATTTGTGTGGGTTGCAACGACTTCCCAGACTTGGGTAGAGTTAGTGGCAGAGAGGGTGACGTTAGCGAGTCCGGGCCTGGAACCGGAGTTACCGGGGAAGTGGTATCTCTCTCTCGAGGAGAGCTCACTGGTACGGTCAACCCACCACCGACACCACCTCCACTCACCATACCTACTTTGTTTAATTTTAAGCCTAACATTATGTTAAGGGATACACAGGATCAAACAATATTAATAAGCGTTTACGGACTACACTCTGCACTTCAGATTATTTACACGTGAACATTCTTCTCAGCATGGTAAGCATAGGCGATATTTTACATGTCAAATTATCTCATGTTTTTCATTAATTTTCTCACAGTATTCTGGATAAATTTTCGTACCATATATGAAATATTTACCTTTTAGATTTCATTACATTATCCTTTAAAAATGTATTTTATTTCTATTTTATTTAAAGCACCGAAAAAAGTCGTTATTTTCATATAACAAATGAATGTTAATAAATAACATGAGATAATTTATCGATGTTGTAGCATTGTGCGGTGGATATGGTAAATAATAATAAATGGTACCTGAAGTTCTTTCTTGACCACTTTTTGAATTAATATGCTTATGCATGTGATCAGCGTGAATTAACATTGCACATTCATCCGTTACTTCTTGATCATCGACGTCACCTCCGCTGCCTTCTCCGTCAGTCATTAAATTTTCCTATTAAAAGAATATTATTTTATTTACGATTTGAATATTAATAAAATTTTACAAGATCTGTAAAACTTACTTCTTCTGGATCTGAAACGGCAAATGCAACATTTAACGGCTTAATGTGTTTCGTTTTGTAATTGTGTTCTAGCAGCAGAGGCGTATAAAGCACATTTTTCCACTGTCTACTCAAAACTATTACACCCTAAAAATAAATTAAAATGATAGTATTTTGGTCAATAGTGTAAAAGAAAATAGTGATAAGATATATAAAATAAAAATTACCTGTCGCAATGTTGATAAAGATGGTAAATCTGCTTCACGTAAATTTGCTTCTATGGTTTCTAAATTGGATAGTAAAGTATAATTTTGAAGAATACTACATAATTGGCAAGACGGATCTTCTTGCAATGTTTTGGCAAGTGGCGTTAGCCTGCCGTAGCGACTCTGCAATTATTAGATTAAAGAAACTTATGCATTTATCAAAAAATGTTTAAAAACTATATACCTTTTATACATGTTTTGTGTAATCTTAAAAGATAAATAATAGAAAATTTGTCCAATAAATATCTTAATTTAAGTGAAACTGACCTTCAGTGGCATATGGATGGCTTGCATATCCAATGCTTCAGCCATAAGACAAGCTACAACTGCTGTTGATCTTCTATACATGCAACGGAACATATGAACTACTTGTATAGCAAATCTATTGCTGGGATTCATCCAAGCATTAATTGCCGGTGAAGCGGTGCTTAGTAAATTCCAGTCCAATCTAGTATAATCGATCTTTCGAGTGATTGGAGTGCGCGGTGGTGCAGCAAAGTTAAACCACACAGTTTTAAGTTCAATTACACAAGAGACCGTATTGCCACTTGCACCTTTTACTACAGCTGTTGAATTTACTCCACTATTATTTGCTTGTTGAGTAGAATTATTAGCGTTTGTTGATGTTTGAGCTTCTTGATCTAATGTTTCTGTTGTCGATGCTGCAATCACAGTGTTAATTCATTTTTTAAATTTATTTGATTATGCTATTACTTTTAAACAATAAACTAATGAATTTTCATGTAAATAAATAGACATTGTAAAAAAAATTTTAAAATGACTTACCAGCTGTGTTATTTAGTTCATCTTGACTTTTATTAATTTCATCCTTTTCTGAAACTTCCGTTTCTGATTTCTTATCGTTATTAGCATTTTCACCTTTTTCAAATTGAAATCTTTTTACTATTTTGAGTTTTATTCCTTCCAATCCACATTCAAACATAATAAATCCTAATCTGTCTTCTCCACAACCTATAGTGAACTCCTCAGTAGCTTGTGGGGGATTTGTCTGTTTCTGAAAAATAAAGTATTATTGCAACAATTTTAATACCGAATAAATATAACATTAATGCTGAATAACGTACAGTTTGTTTTTCTTTATCATCAGGCGGTTGAATAAGGTAGTAATCAACACATCTTAAAGGAGAAGTGATTCTTGTACATGTAAATAAAACTCTAGAATAATAAGATGGTATAGCTGTAATTACAGCATCTTTCAATATCGAAGACTCATTTCTTAATCTTCTTAGTTGTGAATGCGCTTTGCCTATTGAAACATTTCTTTTAGTACATAATTTTATAAACGATTTAAAAATTACTAATTTTTTTTCAAAACATTCTTACCAATATTTAATGTCACAATTAACTCTTCTTGTTGTTTTTCCGACGTTTCTATATACACTGTTTCACCCCCACCGATGTCAGCAACAACTGCAGTAGTTTGATGTGTTGATAGAAAAGCTTTAGTAATTTTACTAACTTTTTTTTGATTAGGTAAAACTGCAGGTTTGTGAAATGTTTGAACAATTTCGCGTGCTTGTTTTCCTAAATAAAAACGCGCCGTTACATCGTCTAAACAAATAGCGAACAACGACACGCAAGTTAAATCGCGAATATTATCCAAAGCAGAAAAAGATATAATTTCTTCCACAACTGAAGCCTGCAGTAAGGTAACATTTATCTGTAAAAGTAATATTTTTATTTATTAAATATAATTTTTTTTTATTCATGGTATGTATCCAAACTTTATATTTCACAAATTACCTTAGGCAAAATAATGCTTCCTTGAATTTGCGTTGAAATGCATTCTTCATAAACACTAGTCTGTAAGGGTACTTTTCCTTGAAAAACAGAGCAAATTAAAATATAATTCATTCACTGAGAGTTTGAAAATAAAAAAATTAGATCAACTATACCTTCATCATTTTTAATATTTCTTTCTGCTGTTGATCGCTTTGAACTAGTTTGAACTTGACTCCAATATGACAAACTTTGATCTTGTTTTAATATATTTGCATCTTCCACTCTTCCTATGCATTCGTTGTGAAGATGATTCAGAATCGTTAGCGGGTGTAACATTAACAATGTTGGAGTTATAGCGTCAATGAATCGCTGAAGACATTCTAATACTAATGGACTAATCATAATATCGATGTCTCCTTTAAGCTTTACAATAACAGTAGTTCTAGAGCCTGTTTCATGTTGCGCCGTTAATAGTTCTTCTTCGTCATGGGGTACATTATCTTCTCTTTCTAAAAAAAAAAAAAAAATCATAATATTTTATTATATTATTTATATTTATTATATTGTATTTATACTTTATTTTGTGCTTAAATAAAAAAAATTACCTTCAGACTGAATTAAGGTAGAATTATCCCACAAATAAGGATGAGTAGGTGTTTTATTTGAAGATGATGCTTTTGGCGAAACATCATTTCGATTTATCATTTTTAAAGACGTAAAGCCTTCCGTTATCACTTCATATTTAGGTACATAACGTCCTCCAATATAAACAAGTCTTCCATCCTCAGTACGTTGAAAAAGTGGAGTCGTGAATGCATCACCACTGCTTGGTAATGATGATGTAAACCAATTATTGCAACGTACCTAGAAATGCATTCGTATATTACTTTTTCTAATCTAATTTTGAATAAAAATAAATTTAATAAGTGCTCCATTTTTTAGCCATCTTTATTACCTGAGTTAAGTGACTAACATAACTTGACATCAGCAGTGGAGAATCAACAATTGGTTTGTTTACTTGCATATGTAAATTAACTAAAGTCATATCTTCTTGAGATGAAACAGCTGATATGAAACTAGTTGATGAAACAGAATGACTATCCGAAGAGTCATGCAATAAACCATTTTCACCCGTTTCAGTTTCCACTTGAAAGTTGGATTTTTTATGAAGTCGAGGACTTTTTCGTAAACTCGTCGATTGAGGCTTGGCTCTTTCTAATGTGTGAGCTTTCTCTGGAACAGCTTCTGCTGCATGCCCTACGTTTATGGAACTTTCAACAATAGATAAATCCGATAGAAATTTCTTCTTTATACATTCATTATGATTAAGAACAAAGCCAGAACCAACAAGTGAATGCCGCAAACTAGAATTTTGGCTACCACCTAGTCCATGACTAGTATCTTCATCTGCAGAATAAAATGCTTCTGAATGATTTTCAGAAGACATAGAGACAGTTCTCTGAACCTAGAATAACAATAATTGTATTACCCAATTCAAAGTTAAAAATTAATTATTTATTTTCAATTTTTATTTTGTACCTCTTGTATAAGTTTATCTTCTGAATCTGATTGAACATACAATGAATGTTGGGAATCTGAAACATTTATTACTTCAGTTTCTTTAGGTGATAATTGAACTGTACCATTTGGATCTAATTGATTTTCAGATAAAATTTGTGGATTGGCACTTTGCTGAACCGAATCTTTTTCTTGAGTATTGAAATAATCAACGGCTAATTTAGAATCAGATGCACTGCTCTTTGGGGCACTTTCAATTTCTGGAACGCTCAGAATAGATTTACTGCGTTGTGAATTCAACTTAGAATCAGAATCTAATTTAGGAGGTAATTGTGTGATTGGACTTGCATCAACTAAACGAGAATAAGGAACATCTCTAACGTTGTTCCTAAAATAAAAATGAATAATGATTATTTTTCTTTATTAAGAAGTATTAAGAAAATGATTTTTTCTTAGAATAATGTAAGACTATATTTTATTATTATTAATTTTCTTAAGCAAAAAAGGCAGCTTTTTTGTCTTAATCATCGTAATTTATCATCGTAGAAATAAGATAGAAATAATGTTCCACCTAAACTATTCCTGTAAATGCAAATCAGCGTATTGAGCACCTGCATAAAGAAGTTTTCGTGCGACGCAACATGCTTCCAAAAATTCTTAAATTTTTGTCGAAATCCCGTTTTTATAAATGGAGTAAGTATATTTCTCTATTAATTTTTAACCGATTCACTTGGAATTTAGAGGCGATCTTCTCAGATATATTCTTTATCGAAGTACATAGCGATTTTGTCAAATTCAAAAACGTGTTTTAGATATTAAAAATTCATTCTTTTCATAAAAAAAATAAAAAATTTATTTGAGAAATGTGCTAGTCTTTTACAAATCAATATTTTGGAAAATCCTTATGTACTTAAATAGCTTTTTTGCTTTAATTTAATGTGCTGCTTTATTTTTTTACAATTTTCTATACCATATTGAGGAAAAAAGAAAAAAAGAAAATAAAAGGACTTTTTTTTAAATACTTTAACAGTTATATAATAATTGCTTTTCATCATTAAAAAGTAATATGACGAATTCAATCGTAACTTAAAATATCAAAATAATAATACCTGTGAGAAGTATATGAAAACCGTCTACCAAGAGGTTTCTTGCTGCTTCCAGTAAAGGGGCTTGTTGAAGACGCGCTTAACTTTGCACTGTCACTCTCATCAATAGCAGAACCTTTGCTCTGACTTATAACAGATTTTGATCGTTCAATTATTACTCTCGAACCATGAGTTCGATGAGGTAAACCTGCATTGGACGATAGATATGTATCTTGCAATGATACGTCTTGCAAACTATAAGGGGGTGTATGGAAAACTAATTGATCCTCGAGTAAAATCGATTGTCCAAAACCTATACCTTTTCCAGGTTCGAAAATTCTGAAATATATTTATAGTGTTTAAATCAAACTAAAATAATTGCATTCAAAGATCAGAGTATAAGGTACCTATAAGCAGCAATGTTTATTCCATCTTGTAAGTCATGAAATGTTGGTTTGAAAAATCTCGGTCCATTTCTGTTATTACCAAAGAATGCACAACCTCCAATGCATCCACATTTTGATATTTTTACACTATTATCTTGGTTCCATAGGAACCATAATCTTTTTGTTTTTTCATCATGAGTTTTTAAATAGCTATTTTGTACCAAATGTAAATTATGTTCTGGAGTAGGAAGAGAAATAGCAGCTTCAATAATAAAAGGACCCATTGATACTGATCCAACTTCTAACCAAATATCAGATCCATCACCTAGAATTTAATTAAAATATAATTTGTAAATTCTTATTTTATACATAAAATCACATTATTCCTCGGTCAGTTAATAGGAAAGATTAAAATTTTAATGAAAAAAAAAGAAAAACTTTTCAATGTCTGGAAAAAGAAAATAAGAAGATTATTAATAAAAATAAAACAAACCTGACAATCGACTACTAGCATTATTATGAGATCTACCACTTGCAGTTGTGTTTGTATTACTAGTATTGGCAAAATGGCCAGCTGCTGAAACAAACTGACGTACTAATATTGTAGGTAGTATACCAGTCATTCCTGCCTTCACCTGTTGGCCATGTAAATTGCATGTGGAAACACGAACTGGTGAGATCCAAATATGTGTTGCAGTTCCATTTTCTTGAAGATATAGGTCAATAGAATCAATCGCTACACGCGTCATTCTGTATTTAATATCGTCAGAACTGGGACATCTGAAAAAAAGAAAAATTATTTACAATTCAAAATTTATTGGAATTTCCTAAACGATCAAAACAAACCTGTAATGTTTGTCAACGTCACTATCTGCGCATTGTAAAGGTGGAAGACCGTGGTGACATTGATTTGGCAAGCCTGGTGAACGAAGACAATTTTCTGAATTTTTCGCCATTAATAAAAATGTTTCCAAAGACGTTATTAAGTGATGTAATTGCGGAGACGTAATTTTCCCACTTAATTTTCCTAGTTGGACTTCAATCAGCCAAGCATACTCTAATGTTTCTTGATCTAGACTTCGTCCTTCATTGCTAAACATTGCATGTCCTCTAACTTGTAATGCACTTAACATTAAATGTCCTTGATTTAAATGTTTTTCTTTATTAGATCTTGATACGTTATCAGATAAGAGTAAAATTGCTGGAGAAAGCAGAAGTTGTAATTCAGTTTCCTTGTAACCTTTTTTCATTTCAAATCCAAATCGTTCAAGTATTATTACAGGACATGGGGGATCATTATCATTACAATTCTTAATCAAATGTGCTTGAATATCGTGCATAGTTATTCCAACGGTGACTTCCATCGGTCGGTATTCTCTGGGATCAAATGGTTTTGCTTTAGATTCCTCATCTTCGACCGATGTTTCAAGACTATTGTTTTGAACATCACGATCTTTACTTTTATCCGGTTTATTATTTACTGAAGAAACACGAGTTTGTTGCATATCTGTAAACGACTGATAATCTCCAAAAATATTTTCTTTTAGGTGCATAAAATTTTTTATGAGGGATCCATTAAGAAACAGTACCGAAGGCCCTATTTCTAATTCAAGGCTAACCTTATCTGGTTCTAATGTTAATGGATCAAATTTTTGAGCACCTTCTTTAGTCCATTGAAGTCCAGGTGACTTTCTACATCTTGGTATTCTCATAGGTGATAATAAGATTTCCTCTTTTTCTGGTGTAGTAATATTTGCTTGTGGAGTTGGACCCAATGGTGGGCAAGGATGATACGTGTAATTTATACTCAAAGCCACAATTGGAACGGACCAACAATCTACCCAACCTAAACCTTTTTGACATACATTTCGCCATTTTCTGTTTTTGTTTAGATCTGAAAGTTGTTTTATAGAACCATCTCTGCATTGGATTCGTGCATTTTTATCTAAAGCAATAAGTATATTGCGGTTTGTATTTACTTCTGGTAAATAAAATGCCAAATCCACACTTTCACCTTGAATCCAAAATCTTAATGGTACAGTCGGTGGTAAAAATTCTGTAAATGGTAAATCAAAAGATAAATCGAAAATTTCTCCACAAAAAGCTATATGCGCATTTTCTTGATTTTGAGAAGAACAATCTATCCAATTGAATTCATTGCATATTGTTATTATTTCAAACTCCTTTAATAATAAGCTAAATTTCCATGTATATGGTACAAAGAATAGAATATCAGGTCTAGATTTACTGGACCAATCACTAATCATATCTTGAAAAAAATCTTTGTGCGAATAAACTAAATTAGCTGTAGCTTTGCAACCAGTCAAATTTAAAGTCCACTCTTGTTCATCATTCCACATTATAGGATAATGGCACTTTATACCAAATTCTAATGTTTCACTTTCCACTAAACTTCGGTATTGTAGACTAGTAGTTGCTTCCAAATGCAGTAGTTGTCCTGTAATTTTAGTAGTATATCCATTTTGCAGAACTATCCAAGGCATTGTTATTTCCAAATATGAACCAGGACCAACATTAACATGAACAGCATTGGTTTCTTTATTTTTGCTAAATAAAATATCAACTGTAGCTTCATTAAGTGTAGACAAACGTACATCAAATGACTGAACTTGTCTTTTATCACCAGGTACTGGAGCTTTTGTCACTTTTAACGGTTGATAATCATTAGGAAAAAAGAATTTAAATAAATGTTCTCTTTGACGATCAGCCCATGGACCATAACTAAAATCTGTACCCTTTCCACACTTTATATCAATTCCCCAAATAGGTGGCATAGCTTCAACCATATCTCCATTTACAAGTCTAATCATTTCTGGATGTTCAGGGACAACACCTGGTTCATCCATATAATAATAAAGTTCTATGTTATTTGAACTTAAAACTACAAAACCTTCTCCCATATAACGAGGTGGATCATCTACCATGCCAGTATATTTAGGGCTCGGAGCTAAGATGACTTTAAAATTTTCTGCTTTGCACTTTGTAAAATGCATAAAGTGATCATGTCTTGATGCTGCTGGCTTTGTAGAATAAACAAAGTGAGCTTCTTCCACATTTATTGATAATGTAGTTGGTACCAAGCAATTACCAAAGACTAATCTTCCCTGAAAACATATCATATTTCTCATTTAAAAACTGAAATTTAATTAAAAAATTTATTTATTTACGTTTAGACAGGCAACTGTCCTATTACAATATATATTGTACAAAATTATAAATATATTCTTAATACTATTTAATACATATTAAAATAAAATAAAATGTATATTATATACACAATAAATTTATTAAATTATTTATAATAATATACTTACTGTGCAAACATCTAACTTTATTACAGGTATCAAATCTCTCCATGTCCTGGCAATCACATAAGCCTCTTTTTTTCTAATATTATCAACATGTTTTGATACATCTATAGTTGTTGATGCTTGCTTACTTTCTTTAGATTTCTTTTTGACCTTAGTATCTTGATCATCTGCATTATTAGAATGTATGACTTCTTCTGGGAACATTTGTGGTGTAAGGCCAAAAGTTTTTTCTAGTTGTGCATATAACTGACAGCGATTATAACAATGCAGTTCAAAACCATTCAACAAAACAGATAGTCGTGTGTCGGAATGCGAAAGATCTGAAAATAGTTGAAAAAAATGTAAATATATTCACTTATGGTTCATTAATTTGTAACAATTTAATCTCTTTGTACCTTCAGAAACATCTTTTGGAACATAACTTCGCCACCATCTGAATATCAAATATCCATCTTGAACTCTGACAGTATAATCAGTTGTAATATAAGCTACATCTCTGAACATTATTTTCCCACTAAGTGCACATAATGTAAAAGAACCTAGAGAAAAATTGTATGTAATAACTAACGCTGTAAAATTTTATTTTACAACTTGATTAAATTTACTTGAGATTTACATACCAACTTTAATATAAGAATCTTTTCCAATAAAACGATTTAACAATTTCGTCAAAATGTATCCGATCACCCTACTGTTATAATAAGTTATATAAATGACCCAAGAAATAGCTGACACTAATGAACAAAGTAACCAAATAAAGTTACTGTCCATTTTAAGGTCTTCAAGGTTGACAGAATCAGAATAATTCCAATATGCTGGAGACACCCCCATGAGGGATGGAGGAATTGTAGTGAGCAGTATATCCCCCATTTTTTCTGATTACAATTTATCATCTAAATTAAAGACTTTGTCTAATTTCTATCATCCTCTAAAAGAAAAGTTATTTAATTAATGAAAACGTCAAAGGAAAATTTTCTAAATTATTCATAATTACTTATGAAAAGAAGGAATGGTATGTAAAATTTTTTTTGATGTATATAAAATCATCTCTTATAAACTTTAAAGCTTTAGAGTAATTGGATGAATCAATTGTATATAACAAGAGAGCTACTGATAAAAATCTGCAAGCACTTTTCTGATTTTACCTACTGTCCTCTTGATAAGTTGAAAAAAACGTTATCATTTCTTGAAATTCCTTCATATCTTTATCCGTGACACAACGTAATTTCATCTTGACATTCATGGTGCCTTGTTTATGTTAACATTCCCGAAACTGACAGTTATTACAAAATATCAGCAGAATCCACAGTTTTTTCACGTCGTGCCCCATATCAAGAAAAGCGGTTTATCGTTATGCACCTACATAACAAAAAATTGCAGTATTTAAGGTGCACCGAACACCGTAATAAATATGGTACATATGCATACATGCAACGATCGAGTGCATGTGAACTTGTAATTTGTATGCACGTACGCAGTCATTATTGTGTAGGTAACTACATTATACATATACGTATATCGCTATATGATGCATCGAATTCACATATACACACTAGTATGACAGGTTATGTTATGTCGTTATGCTGGTTATGTGCCACTTTAGGTTTGTTCCTTTTTCTTCCAAGCAAGTGCACAAAACTAGCCTCTAGTTAATTTCTAGTAATTCTGATCTCCATTTAGCAGTGCCCTCTACTCTCGACAGTGAAAAAATATTTCAAATGTTAAAAACTGGAATTTGAAATTTGAAATTTCTTTTATTTCTTTATAAACATTTGCTCACTGCGTTCTACTACAATCTTATAATATTAAAACATACTTTTAATTTATTTTGCTAATTACATACACGACTAGCAACGTTCAACAATTCATAGTAGTCGAAGGTATTTTTTGTGCTGATATAATTTTGTTTAGAAATTGTATGAATTTTTATAAACATATTTTTAAAGAGAAAAAGAATTATTTGAATTGCTTGATTGATATTTTTGTATGTCAATCTCTTTTTTTTTATTTCCCTATCACAAGTTTTTGATACACTTTTAACTAATTAATGTGATAGAAAGTAGAATTAAATTTTTTTCTCACATGAGATTTATTCTTAATGATCAGCGATTCACAAAGCATTGCTACTTATCTAATAAAATTTTTAGTAATATGTAAGACTGTGCAACCTGCAATTATATTAAATATCAAGTTTTACGAAACGATCCGCGGTCTTCTATAGATTACAAGATTACAACAAAGCTTCCTTTTATGATTTTACGCATTAAGATATAAAGAATCTACGTAAGTACAATTTCTTGAAGGAATGTTAATTCAGAAAAATTTTGATGATGAAATAATAACAAAAAGTAATTGAATATAACAATTATTAAAGTAAGTTAGATAATTAAGAGCATCTGCCTAAGCTTTAAACTACCATAAAAATCTTATTTACAGAAATTTAAGACCAGACTGCTGCAACTTTTAGACGTAAGAACATTTTTTAGTCCACGAAAACTTCCTTATTGGCAACAATTTAAAAGTGAAATTCGAAAATTTCTACATGAGGGTACTCATAGGGCCCACCTTTGAATTATTCCTTTCAAAGAAACACGCGGTTTTAATGATTGTTGCTTCATTGCTTCGATTGCATAAAAAAATTTATTTATCCTTTGATTAATATACGCATTTTTTATTTATCTTGTTCAGGCTCGATATATTTTTGAAAAAATTTTACAAAGAGAAGCAAAAAGTGCAAAATCATGCTCTAAAACAGTTATGTAAATAATAATCTTGTTAAAATACACTCGTCAATATTTATTATAAGAAAAATAAGCATTTGGATACTTTTATAAATATTAAATTTAAAAAGGTCTCTCTATTGAATGTTTTAGGATTATGTTTCAGTTCAAAATATTTAAAAAAAAGATATTAAAAATTTATTCTTTATAAACCTTTAAATTTGAAAATGATCTTTTCAAAAGTCTAACAAAATTATAAATTCAAAAAACAAAATTTATAAAACATAAACGCAGTTATAAATGACACTATTTGTAGAATATTACGAAATAATTGATTTCAAAAGGCTATTTTACTTACAATTTATAGAGTATTTAAAAGTTTACAACTCTTATTTACCACCTTTTTTACTCCAATAATAGCCTTTGAGTACAATCTAATGGATATATTTTTATTTCAAATTATACAATCATTTAAAAAATCAAAAACCGACTTTCTCAATGACATTATTAAACGTAAAATTTTCAGAAAATGAAAGTATGGATACATCATTGATAAAAATTCAAGGTCAAACTGTTAGAAACCTTTACAAAGAAATTGCTGTCCACATGTTGAGTACGCAAATTCCTCAGTTTGAGAAGGTCTTCCGCAAACATTCCTCATCATCTTGCTACTTGTATTCATTACTGTCAGTTTGGCAGTTGTGAAACAATGCCTGGGCAAACGATTATTTCAGATACGCGTCAGTCCAGTTTAAATCTATCAGACAGCATGGAAGAAAAATTTTAATACGTTCCCATCGTTTACCTTTCGAATAACGAAGATGCCTCCGCGAGGCGGGATTATCAAGAAAAAATCTTTGATGAAAGAAGTGACCTCGGGCCAAGTTTGAGCCGACAATCCTTTCGCGGACTGAGGCATTCCGAATTTCACCATCCGAGACCTTGACTAATTGTTTCAGAGGTATATTTAAGAATTTATTAATTGTAAAAGTCCATTTAAACATTGAGAAACGACCGTTGTAAAAAGTGGGATGGACTTTGCTAGAATCAACATTTAAATTATCAAGTTCTTTCATTTTTAGAAAATAATTATTTCTAATGACCTCTTTCTTTATTAGACTAATAGAATTTAAGTATAATAACCTATGAACTTCTTATCGAGAGCCAGGAATAAAAAAAAATTTAATTATATATCGTTACAAAACTTCTAATGCTAAACACTTGTTTATTTATCTTATTTCTAATAAAATAACAATTTTTTAAATAATGACTTACGTATTTCTGTAATCGTTTAATCATCGTTATTCATTATTAGTGATTAAAAAATTAAAAATTAATTCCTTTGTTCAAAGTTTAATGTCAATTTTTTCAAAATATATATAATACGTATCGAAGACGTTAAGTTAAATAAAAAAAAAATAAATAAAATTTTTCAAGCAATGATCATTAAAATCACATGTCTCTTCGTTTGAAAGGAATTAAGAATTCAAAGGCGATGGGCCCTACTATGAGTAGTACCCTCGTGTAGAAATTTTCGAATTTCACTTTTAAATTGTTGCCAATAACTAATGTATTCGTGGACTAAAAAATTTTCTTAAGTTTAAAAATTGTGGCAGTCTATTATAGTCCTAAATTTGTGAAAAATAAGAATTTTATGTCTATTAAAATTTTATCGTGAAGATGACGGAATTTTAAATGAAAAAATGCGAAAAAAAATTCTTGAAGACTAAGTTATGATACTCAAAGTATTTTTAACTCCTAAGGTAAAAATACTATGAGAATTTCTTTATTTTGCATATACGGATATATAGAAGTAAGCACTATACTTATCCGTCATAATTTAATTGGTACGTAAGCCTTATTGACTAATTGACGGGAATTTTTCAACCCAAGTTGCATTATAAGTCAAAAGTAAAAAAATTAGTTTTTTCTAATAATACCTTTTTAAAAACTGACCTGTCGGTATAGATAGTTTGGTAATATCGCATTGGTACTCTATACTATATAATTTTTGAAGACCAATAATATATAATAACAGTTTTTTTAATTCTTTCTTATTTTTAAAAATATATATAAAAAAGTATAATAAATTAAAATGTACAAAGAAAAAACTTCTATTTATAAAACAAAAAATCTATTAGACCTGTAATAAATGCAATTATAAGTTTTTCAGTTTTTATCTATCTTGAAAAATGGCTATATCGTTCGATAAACGAGAAGAGACGGAAGCTTATTATAACATTTAACGTGATTCTTTGTGGACCGTCAATGCGTGGCAGTTAGATGAAATTGTCCAGATACGTTTTATAATACGTATGGAAGCATCACCGCATTATATTTAATAGTCCGATCTCACTGCTTTTCTTTCTTTTCAACTTTCACCACGTGTGAAAAGGTCAACCCGTAAAAACCAAAGATCTCTTAACGATATCAGACTTGACTTCCTACGACTCGCTTTTATTTCCTTACGAACGCATTTCGTCGTAAATAAATAAATGTAATAATGAACTTCAATTTTTTTGCCAAAAAAAAAAAGTTTTTTCTCAATGCAATTTTTAAGAAATAATATTGGATTTCGCAAAATAATTAGCGGTTTACAAGAAAATTTTTGGCGAGCCAATGCATGTAAAATCGCGTATAAAACGGAACTGGAGAAATTACCTAGCGAAGAGCTGAACTTCTTGAAACTCTTGAGAATGTACATTCGAAGGGAGTGCTGGACCGCATTCCAGCAATACAGAACTCTCGCTTATAAGGATGCTACTTACACATTAGTACCGATGCAAGAACAGTCTCCTAGTTACGTCGGTGATTGTTTGTCATTAAATTGTTTTCGAATAATATTCGAGATTTTTTTTAGAAACTTAAACGGTAAATCCGAGGGCATTTTTCTAATGCCGCATTGAAATTTGACGCTTCGAAAGTTGTAATTAATTATATCCTTTTTCGGAAACTGAGTATTTTATTTTATTTTCGTAATCGTACGTTATTGTGAATTCATGTAAGAGGCATAATAGATTGATTGAATTCCAAAGCAATCGATGTAAACAAGAGAATCTCATTTTTTTTAAATGCAAAAAAGGATGAAATTGCTTCGAGAGAAATTCGGTTACGTAACGGTGATTTGATTAATTTTTAATTACATTACACATAAATAAAACATGTACACTCGAAGTATTCAAATATATTTTCAAGCTACTTTACATAAGAAAGTCTGCAGCATCACCTTCACTTTCTTTTATCAAAATCTTCTATTGCTATATCAGGCACATTGGCACTGCTATTCGAAAAGTCCTATACGTATTCTTTTCGATTAATTCTTTTCATTCAATTGTATGCCAACTTTTTATCTCGAACTTTATAATGTATTTTCAAATTTTTTTTTTTTTGGTTTTGCAGTATATAATTAAGCTTTTTTCTTAAAACGGAGATTTTACGCAGCTATTATTACTTCGTTCACTTTTCATGCATTGTTTTTTTTATCATAGTAGTCAATAATGGTCCAAATTTATGAATGTGCTCTAAAGGGAACCAGTGTTATAATTAAAAAGAGCTTAGAAAGTGAGGCTCTTCATTTTTTTGGACTATAATCATCGAGAAAAGAGATTGAAACCGACCAGTCAAAAAAAGCTAAGTACTGTTTTGTATATCCTTGAGAACATATTTTCAGGAAGGTATAAAAAAAAAGTTTAAAATGAGCGTATGAATAATGGATGTATATATTTCCCAAAAGCCAAGAGCCTATTTTTCGGAAAAAATGATGTACCAATCCCCCTTTCCTCAAATCCCTTTTTAAAAAAGTGATGAGCGGCCATGTTGAAGCATTTAAAGGCTTGATTTGATTGGTCAATATAGTTCGAATGTTAGAATTATGAATTCTTTGAATTTTTAAAACCGAATGTTGATTTTTAGATGTAAAAAAATATATAAATAAATCTTAATAATTTTTACAATGCTGCATAATGAAAAATATTCGAATAAATTTTGAATTCATAACCTCATTTGAAAATTGAATATTCTACACGGCAGTAATGAATTATAGATAAATGAAATTTCAAAAACTATGTTTAAAATTCGCATAAGGAATAAAATTCTAATATTTGTAATAAAATTAGAGCGCGCGGAGTGCGCATGAATGTCGTTTGTACTGTTAAACAAGTGATGACGACCAGAAGTGAATCCAGTTAGAACGCAATGTACGATTGGTTATTCGTTTAGAGTATACCGTAGCTATCTTTCATCCGTGAGGTGACTGAACCAAATTCACCTCTTCAGTAGTCTTAGTAGTAAGTTAGTAACCAAGTTAGTAACTTAGTAACTATGTCTTCAAAGACCATCTTTTAACGACAAATCTACACGAGAAAGTTCTGTTTTTGAATGTTGGAACTAATTAGTCTTCTAAAGGATGCTAAAAGTGATATAATATTTAAGATTCATTTATTTACTATGTAATCTACTTTGCGCTCGTCTATATATGATTACGCTATTTGTATACCTTTGGGTGCACTTAATAATGATTAAGTCTCGTTCTCTTGCTCTGTCGCTATTCAGTTACATATTTTATGCAATCAATAAATATTAAAAAAAAACTTCTATAAAAGCCAATGCAATCAAAATGAAATAATAAATGTTTATTTCATTAACTGTAAGACTGATTATTTGACGTGAATCATAATTTTGATTTTTCAAAATTTTCGTAATGATTTAAATTGAGGAGCCGGATCGAGAAACCGGCTCAGCGCTCGGCCGCGGCCAAAAGCCACGGTGGCAGGGTCGATTTTTGAAAGTCTGCAAATCAATTTAAAAAAAATACTATCATGTAGAGCATGAAAAAATACAACTTTTTTACATTTAAAAGTTTTTGGTTCGATAAA
>UCOM01001177.1:0-47763 GCA_900474385.1 Ormyrus pomaceus
CGAGCGGGCTTTTCATAACGAGAATTTATGAAAAGCTCGCTCGCACTTTGAAATTTTTTACGATGATTTTTATTACGTGGATTTCTACACTGAAATCCACGTAGCGATTTCGGACATTTTCAGACTGAATCTACGTGGATTCTACGTAGAATCCACGTAGATTCCACGTAGATTCCACGTAGATTCTACGTCGATTTCAGAATGATTCTACGTAGATTTCAACATGGATTTTTTCAACTGGGGTGGATTTGTAAGATCTGATAAACCAGCAGACCGGCGCTCAGGCTATTAATGCCTATGTACGATTACAATGTAATTAACTGGTTGAAATAAATAAATAAATAAATAAATAAATATATACCTGTTAAAAAACTGATCCATTTGAATACGTAGATCGCGCTGCAGTTCAAATGTCTATTCAATCGAGATAAATCCATTGAGATAAATTTTTACAGCTAAAAGATATATTATGATTATTGGGTTAAAATCTGGGTGCGCCTCTTAAATTTTCTTTTATGCATTATCTTATAGACAATATGAGATATAAATAGCTGGAAATACTACATTTCGAGCAGGAATTTAAAGATATGCATTTATTTTCGATTAGTGTTTATAATATATACTTTCTAAATTTATGAGCCACTAGATCTAAAGTCTTTTCAAAGTAGTAAGTATTCAGGGCGCTGTTTCGTATCCCCTTTTTCAGGTCAATTTTACTTATTGCAGGTCACTAACACAAATTAACAATATAAATGTATGACACAAATTGTTAACTAAAGCTGAATTGTTGGAATTAAAAAGTTTTTCTATATTTTAAGTTTTAAGAATTAAGAGTAATTCTAGTGCAATAATGATTAAAATATAAGACAAAGATAGTGTGAAAAGGTAACACCAGGTTAAAATCTTATTTATTCTCTTGTATTGAACACTTGTACAAAGCTTGATTTAGTGCATGATTTTTATTCAAGCTGGCGCGAAATCGAGCTTTAAGCAAGGAATTTTAAAAATTCTGTTTTTTAGAACTTTAAATATTCCAATAACAAAATTTATATTTAAATTTTGTTAGCTTTTCATTAAATTCTAAAATGAGCATATAAATATAAAATAATAAAAACAAGATAATAATGGAACAATAAATTAGTTAGGAGGAAGCTAATAACTGCCAATGACTTGGCAGCGGTTTTTTCTTTGTGAATATTTTTAAGATAAGATTTAATAAAACATAAGATTATTGTGATTAACAAAAATGTGTATTTTCATTTTTACTTTCATTTCACAACTTAAATAATTTTATATATAATGCTGATGCACTCATCTACGTGAGATTCCCGCGTTGCCTAAATTATATAAACAACTCTTATTATACGTCTAATAAAAAACTTAAAATCAATTAAACGAAATGTTAAAAGATTATAAAAATTGTTAAGGGGCAAATACAAATATAAAACGCCTATTTTTCATGAATTTTTTCAAAGACTAATATATTGACTGATTGATGAAACATTTTGAAAGAAAGACAACTTTTTTATTTTAAACTATAAAAAAAGCTATTTATTAAAAAATTTTATGTCAATTAATTTAGGTTGATGCAAAGAAAAGAAGTGATCTGTATACATTTCAGGCGTGCGAAATTTTGCATTACAAATAAATTTTTCGAAATAAACTGCTGCGAGCTGTTTAATTAATGTTTTTAAAATTCAATGCAAACGCCATTTAACATTACAATTTTTTTTTAAATTCTATGAAACATTCTCCGCAGCAAGTAAAAAAAAAAGAAAATATTATTGATTGTTTTAAATTTGAACTTTTATTCCCCGTTTTCAGTACATAAATAGGTTAGTACTTCAATAGTGTATCATTAAGTGTTTAAAGAATTTGTTTTTAAATGAAAAACTTATTTAAAATACCATTTTTAATATTAAATAATCAATATTTGTTTTAAGTTAGTGCGCAGATGCACTATTTTTATGTTTATCTGCATTCTGCTGCCCTCCCGTATAGTTAACTTAGTTTCAACAATTCATCCAGGTGGCTCTGGAATACTTTCAGATTTTCACATATGTTCTGTTACACCACCCCTTTCGCCACACTTTTACCTATGTAGTGGCTATAGTTGATCGCAAAAAGAAAACAATAGAGATGTTCTCATCGTAATAACTAAAAATAATAAAACGTTGGTATCGCTATCATATAATGTGAAGGAGTGAGAAAATAATGGTATTATTGATTTCGCGCAATATTTTTGCGAAAAATTGGACTCTTCCGTAGACCCTTTTGTTAAAAAGATCTGTACAAAAACATATTACGGTAAATAAAAATACTTACGATTAGAAAAGATGGAAGACGAGGTAAACGTTGCAAGTGACAACGATTCTGAATCAACTGATTCAAATGAGATGCAGCATTTAGGTGCGTTGATTTTTATTTGAAATGATTTTTCCAACTAACGGAAAAATTTCCTTATAATTCTTACCCCAAAATTTCTTTCTGGTAAAATTAGATATGTTGCTTTGTGTCATCTTCTTAAATATAAAAAAAAATTATTCATTTAAAACTTAATTACAATATTGATATCCATTTTATTATGCAGAGGTTGGAGTAGAAAGCATTATAGCAAGAAGTGATGATGAAAATCCAGGTCCTAGTAATGATATAATTATATTTGAAAATAATGAAAATAATGAAAACGCTGAAAGTAATGCAGGCTCCGAGAGTAATGACGTGGCATCAACTTCAACCGAAAGAGATTTTGATTGGAATTTGCCTGCTTCTCATTCCGTAAGTTATATTGATATTTTTGCAAGAATTACTTTATAAATATTTATTTAAATGTAAACAATTATGTAACTATTTCAAGTATTTGGGATCAAACTTAGAAGAATTAAGAGGACGAACTATATTGGATGTAGGCATATACATGAAGCTTCCATTACTTATAAAACAGTCAACAGTATTATTTCCTGGGCAAACTTTGCCAATGGCTGTATTTGGTACAAATGTTATAAGCATGCTTAACAAATGTATAGAGAAGAACCGTACTTTTGGTGTAGTTTGTCTTCGACAAGACAGATTAGAACCAATAGGTACAACTGCTGAAATATATGAATGCAGTCCAGGCAGCCCTGAAGAAGGATTTCGAATCAAAGCAAAAGGAAGGCAGCGTTTTCAAATTTTGAGAATGATACAGGTTGCTAATTAATTATTAATTAATCAACATAAATTTTTAAAAATTGTGAGACTAAATTTTTATTCTGAAAATGATGTACGAGTAAAGAAATATTTTTTATCTTTCGAAACTGTACTATATTATTATTTAGAAAACTATTTTAATATAAAAATCTAATAATTTTATTTTTTATAAAGGGTTACAGCGAAGTAACAGCAAATGTTAAAATACGACCAGAAATAACTTTACCTCAGCCACAGTTTTACAAAAGATATATTTCTTCTTTTGATTACCAAAACCCAACAGAACTTACCACACAACAACAAAAAAGGCGAGACCGACTAGAACGAATGGAAGCAGCAGCAACTGTATGGCCTGCTTGGGTTTATAGACAATACGATCCTTACAGATTAAGTTATAAAATTCGACAGCAGCTTCATTTTATTGAGTCAAGTAATATTTTTTTGAATATAATTTAACTTTATCTTTTCAAAATAAATATTACATAACATTTAAAAATAAATAGGAGGAAACTGCATACCTCTTGATCCTGCAGACTTATCTTATTGGGTTGCACAAAATCTGCCTTTAAATGATAACGAAAGAATTACACTTTTAAGATACGATTGTGCAATTTCTAGATTGCAATGGGAACTGAAATATTTGACAAAAGTAAGAAATGATCAATTTTTCAATTACACAATTAAGAAAGATTTATAAATTATTAAACGTTATTTTAATTTTAAGGATCGACTACTTGTTTGTTCCTATTGTCAAATACGTATAGGAAAACAATCAGATATATTTCCAATGAGTAAAGAAGGTCCACAGAGCACTTTTTGCAATGCTGGTGGTTTTATATATGATACTGTTACATTATACAAAGCTGAAAATCTTAAACTTAATGAAGATCCACCTTCAGCAGAATATAGTTGGTTCCCTGGGTAATTCATGAGTTTTTAATTTAAAATTTTTTAAAAAATTTAAATTGATAAAACTTTAATTTTAAAAAAAGATTGGTTGATTCTAGTTATGCATGGACGATTGCAACATGCAAAGGATGCGGAACTCACATGGGTTGGCAATTTACTGCAGATAAAGATAAGAGTTTAAGACCGCTTTTGTTTTGGGGACTAACACGACGAGGTTTAAAAACGAAAAAATTTCCAAAACGGTTGGATCAATCCAGTTCTTCGATTAATGAATACAATGAAAGTGATTCTGAAGATTCAGACTAAGTTTATGCATAAGATTATTTTTTATACTTACTATGAATTCAATAGTCCTTTACTAAACAATTTGTTTTAATTAAAATGTTTGTTTTTTTATTTTTAAAAGAGTTTAGACATATTTATAAAATCAAGAGATAAATTAATGAACTTTCTTTGCGATAAGACACCTTATTTACTGTATAGAGTTAACTTGTTAAAAGAAGTCATATGTTAAAAATATATCAATTGTAAAAAGATATAATAAAAAATGCAAACTGCGTTTAAATTGTTTGGAAACATTTACAATTGAATATAGATAATATTTAAATAAGTTGTAATTTACGTAAATTTAGTACTGTAAGAGTTCAAATACTAAATAAGTTCCAGATAATAAATATTAACTTTTTATACTCTTGGATATAAAAAAACATGAAAAAAGAAATAAAATTAAAATATTCTACTTTTAATATATGAAAACTCTTTTGCAAAAAATAGAATTTAACTACATAGATCAAATATCGCCAAGAAAGAACATTTAACTAAAATTCATCATGCACTATTGACACTTTAAGTGATAATTGTTTAATTATTTTAATGTTAAATTTTTTAAAATTGTAATTTGAATAACATAACATAGACTGAACTCTGTACTTTTTAGTACTTACTGTACGCTATATACTGTATAATATTAGTTAATTACCAAATCAGAATTATAATTTATATCTTTGTCTTAAAATGTCAAGGTTATTAAATTTTGCATTAATAAATTGTTTATAAAAAATAAAAAAGGTAAATGTAAGAAAAGGTAAAGAATATATAAAAATTTTTTTGAATATTTCATTTCGCATATTATATATATTTCGATTACCTTAAATCAATTGTATCTATAATATAATCATATGTTCATTATGTACCTTTGTCGTTTTCGCTTTTTCTCTCGCTCTCTCGCGTGTCTATCATACTTTCTTAATCGAGTTTACAGCGACCGACTTTCGTGCTCGATGCACAAGAGTAACCCGTTCGTCGCAAGATTAATCAACTTAATCATTGTCGCAACACATCAAACCGATGAGTTTGTTAACGCAACTTGTTCAATTACATCTTTACATAGGGATTGAGAATACAGTTATCGCTATTTCCAGCGTTTTAAGTCCCTGACAGCCGTCCATAGTTTTTTCAGTTTCATAATTCGCGTCAGTTAGTGCAATATAATTCAAATATATTAACGCCACTGTCAACTGCATGTATGTTGACCAATATGTATATCAATACGTCTGTATATTCTCTGGATTAATATTTATAAAACGTAGTTACAAGAAATTCGAAACTCTAATCGAATGAAAATCTTGCATTGCGTATGTAGTCGAGCGCCAAATTTGGTATACCCTATATAAATCTCATACAATAGACATTGAACGAGTTGTTCTTATCCTTAACCAGTTTGCAGTAATGTAATTAATTTTTCTGTGCAAAATCTACAATCCGGATTTTTTCTGACAATTAATAATGTAGAAACAGCTTTGATGGAATAAGCTTCTGGTATGTCAACAACTATTGCTTGTATCGGTATTCAACATAACGTATATTCTGTTATGTTGTTCAGTAGCGAACGAATCGTGTGCTGATTACCATTATGCTTTTGAATGTATATAGCCATCGTCCAGATGAAGATAAGCAGGTGAAATACATGTTTGTAAAACGTCACTTCTCATTTCACAATTGTGTCAAATTTTCATGAAGGTAACACCAGGTAAAATATCTATATATATGAGTAAGAGTCTTTAATGTAACAACTGGCATTTCTTTTTCTTATCTATATTTTAAAGTTTTATAAGATTTGCATAAATAATTTAATTATTTCACATTTTTTATTACCAATTGTATGTAACACTTTAGTAATTTTACAATTTTTACAGTTTATGCAATTATTTATATAAAAAAAAATTAAAAAATCTTTATACAACACAAAGAAATAAATTTTTTAAATAAATTATGATAAACAATAATGAAAAATTATTTTATGTACAAAAAATAATATTGGATATTCAGCATCTGATTCTTTAAATTTTAATGACATTCACCTACAAATCTTTCAAAATGAAAGAAATTCATAAATTATTAAGCTGATACGCATTTCGCATAAACGTTACAAATATCACTGCAACAAAACACGATTTATATTATCATACAATTCCGGTCCCCTTTAATTACCAACTTTTTCAAATAAAGAAATTTTTTATGAAACAACTAAATACAAGTTATTGAATCCTGATAGCGCATCCTTTATATTAAACTATGTTTAATAGAAGCGTATTTTGAATAAAAATTTGACATCAATCGGATGGAATTTCGTTATCTATTTCTATAAATTTTTTAGAAATTCAAAACTTTGAAAATATGCACAATAATTACTAATATGAGAAATATTAGCGAAATAAAAGTAAAAAGCTATTTTATCGATTAACTCATATATTCTCTTTTTTTTAGTAAATATTAAATGTTCATTGAATGCGAATAAAATATTACGGAATGGGGGGACAGACGTAGACACAAGTCAGGGAAATCGTACGCTATTGACTTATTCCTCATTTTTGCTGTTTTCAGACTTCTATCGTCATTTTTTTCTTATATCAAAAAACTGCACTCTTCGCCGTGCTAGTACTTTTTCCCATATATATTCGACAAACCTATATATCTGTAACAAAAAAAAAATAATAATAATAAATGAATAACTCAATTATAATTTTATTGGAATATTAGAGGCATGTATTGTTAAATTTGCTGAATCTCTACTAGAAAATGAAATCTTACTCTCAATTTCTGATCCCGCTGAGATGAACTTTGTGTGCGCTTGAACAGCTGTGTTCGCTGATTGGACGTTGAGAGGAACGCTTGGTGTTGGCGCGGCGAAGCCTGGTGGTGGTTGCATGGCCCAGTGTTGCGCAGGCGGTGCACTTTGTTCCTAAAATGATAATTTTATTAAATTTACAACTATAGTTTCCTTATATATCTATCCTCTTTTAAGGGACTAAAACTATCATTAACAATAGTAATAATAGATTAACTCTTTGAGTCACATGTTTGTACACTAAAAGCAGTTGATTTATATTTTGTGTTGGAGTATGAAAATTTATTTATTTATTTAATAAATAATAACTCTTAAAAAGAATTTATTAGAAAGACGACTTAGTGCTTCAAACATGTCAAAACGCTTTAAGAATATATGAGATATTCAAATATTTAAAAAATAAATTGAGTAATAAATGAAATTTGGATAGTAATACTGTGTCGTAAAGGATGAAGAGGACGTAAAATACGGATATTGTTATTTTGACACTTCGTAAGAAAGTGGCGTACAAAATTTTTAAAATGCAACTAAAATGATTTAATAAATTATTTTACAATAATATTCAACAAAATAACAAATATTAGTAAATGCTGTACAAAATAATAATTGCAATAATTAAAATAGTAATAGTAATTGCAATATGCTTTGTAGTTATTATTAGAACTATTTAATAAGATTTCTGCTATGACAGAAAATACCTAGTGGAAACATAAATAATTTCGTTAATATTTTAAAAAACTTTAAAATAGTTTTATGATCAAAACAAAAGATTATAAAAACATATAACTTACAAAAAATAATTCAAAATCAGAAATATAAAATTCCCAAGAATTTTGAAACAAGTATTAAAGTTCGATATCTTGTGGAAAAAGGAAGGATGTGCTTTCAAGTACCTGTTGGGTAGTGTGAGACACATTGTGTGAAGGGTGCGCATGAGGGAATTGCCATGTGCTGGTTGTACTCTGGAATGGAAGTAGCCGGGAACTCACTATCGCCGGATCAACCGGATTCAACTCGGACACTGATCCGAAATTATTCCAGCCGCCCTTTTGATAAAGCGCCTGGTGGAATTGTTGTTGTTGCTGTTGTTGTTGTTGTTGAGATTGTTGTTGTTGCTGGGAAGTTATATCACACCAATCTTTGAGAGTATAAATCGCATCACTGGCACATTTACTAACTCCTGCAAATCATCAATGTTAACATGTTCATAATTTTAGTAGTTTTAAGTAGTTAATTTTAAGTACTTAAACATATAATATTTTTTAGTTATGAAAATTTTATGAATGGAACAAATCAAATGTAGCAAAGATATTTACCTTGAGTGTTAAGGAGGGGATTTTGGTTTTGAAGAAATGACGTCTGTGGATTCTGCTGTCCTCCCGTGAATAAAACTCCAGACGAATGACTCACAAACGGCAGTATTTTACTACCTGTAGACATAAGTAAGTCTGTAACAGAAACGCCGACCGCATATGGTTTATCCAAAAATATAAATAAAGAAGCTTTCAAGGTACATGAATACAACGTGCAAGTAAAGTAAATGGATTATTCAAAATGTATTTTTTTTTCCAAAAAAATCATAAAAGATTGGTTAAAAAATTATTGCATAATAAATAGTATATTACATACCCAGGTCAGTAAAATAAGAAATGTCTCACATCACACGTGATGTGAGACATTTCTTATTCAGCCGGGGCGGAGCCAAGTTTAAGAAACATGTGATCTGAGACTTTCTTTTTTACTGTCCAAGGTGTGTATACTATTTTTTCCAACTCAGACATGAAATAATCCTCATTTTACGCTAGAAAGTAGCATAGAAAATCGAGCATTTCAAGCATTTGACAACATTGTTTGTTCAAGCGGGGAAACAAGCCTCCCGCGCACAGTGGTCTGAGATAACGAAAAAAACGCCTTAAAAATCCCGCTTCAATTGGAAAAAAAAAAAAAAAAAAAAAAAAAAAGTTATAAGGAATGAAAATCTGGTGCACTTTTGGTTGATTGCAATTCGTGGGCTGTTACTGTAAAAAATGTATATGTATGTGTAAAAAAAAAGTTGAAAAAACCACTTTTTTTACACAAACCCACACAATACACACATATTATAGACATATATATATATATATATATTTACAAATTTTTTACAGTTATTTACATGAGAAGAAATTGGTTTTTTAAAAACTGTTAAATTTAAAAGATTTTAATTTTCACTAATTTGGCGGCTCGGAGTGATTTCCACGAATTGCAATCGAGCAAAAGTGCACCGGATTTTCATTCCTTATAACTACAGCTATTTAGTATTTTTGTAAAATTTTTTTCATGAAAATCCACTTAAAGCGGGATTTTTAAACCTTTTTTCGTCATCTCAGACCACTATGCGGTGGGGCTTACCAGGAAAAAAAATCGTTTTCTCTGTTTCAAGCTATTTTTTACGATTTCTGTGCACGACTTGAAATGCACGATCATCTATCCAACTGTCTGACACCAAAAGAGGGTTCTTCATGCCTTAATTGAAAAAAACGCGGTCTGTAACGTAGAAAGAAACACTATTCAGACTCGGGTGAGATTGTAAGCACTCGTCTCTGACTTGTGCAGAACACCTCATCCTCGCTAGAAATAGCTTACTTTCTCCCCTTATTGCACAATGTACTATTTTCTGCTCGACGTCGCCGGAAAGCGGTACCCTATTGAAAGTGTCTTATAAAAACCGATAAAATTAGGTTTATTTAAAGGGTTTCAATGTGTGTATTTGCACCCGGAATAACCATTTTATCAGTTTTTATAAGTTCTTTGTACTACTTTGGGTAACCTTCGGGTTTCGCGCAGCAGCCAGAAAGTTGGCGCTTTCCGGCCGGAGGGCAGACAAGTGGACTTTGTTTTCTTAAAGCACTGAAGTTTTTATTTTAATTTCTTTAAAAGCTTTTTAAATATATTTGGTAGTTACTACAAACCTGTAAGCGTATTGGCGTTGGGAGCTGGTCGAGGAATACCGAGACCGAAGGAGTTCATATGGTTAGGTGTCGAGCTGGGAAAGCCTGGGGGTGGTAATCTACTACGCTGCCCAAGACTAGCCACCGTTACCGAACCTTGCACCGGACTTTGCGGACCACCGTTTTGTTGCAGTAGTGTCTGCGGTAATCGGGAGAGAATCGAGTGTGGTTGTTGGAGTACTTGTAGGTTCTGAAGGTGTTGAGCTTGTTGCAAATGCGCCAAATGAGTAACCTGGAAAGATAGAAAAAAATTTTCATTATATCCTGTAATCAAGCAAGAGCAATTGTTTTTTTAACTTTTCGTATAAATTACACTTAAAAAATAACGAAAGTCTTACTTGTGTGAAATGGTGTGCACCGAGACCTACAGTGCCTTGTTGCTGTTGTTGCACCCTTGACAGCTCTTCCCTTTCCCTCTGCTGCTGCTGCTGCTGCTGCTGCTGAAACACTCTTTGTTGCTGAATTTGAATTTCGTTCTCCATAAGTTCGGCCAACGCTTTCTGCGTCTCATGGAAGGGATCAAAACCTAAATCATCATCCGCTTTTATCGTTTCAGGGCCAGCTTGCTGCTGCTCTTGCTGTTTTTGCAATTCGCCTAATGTTGCATGTCCGTTCTGTTTGATAAAGTCACCGTTTTCCTGGCTTTGAGAAACCTTGATAAAAACAGATTTTATGAGATATTAATTATAAATAACTTACTAATTAATAATAATAATAAAGAAAATGTCAAGTTACAAAAGAAAATGAAGAAATTCATTATTCAAAGCAGAACAGTATTAAAATTCTCATAGGTCCTTACCTGCATTGCTAACCTCTGCTGCAACGTGTTCTGCTGGAAGTCCGACATGAATTTCGAGGCAGGCGCGTTAGCAAGTAGGCTCGTCGCTATGCTGTTCGCTGAATTTTCCGCTATCGCATTGTTGAAAGAAACGACATTTGGGTAGTTCTCCTCGGTCTCGACAAAGTCCTCGTTGCTGAAGGATATTCGAGGCGAGGGCGATGGGCTTGATTTGGGAGTCATATGCAAATTCGCGCGCGTCAACTCCGCCGCCTGGAAGCCAAAAGCCGCCTGCCAATCTTCGCTCGAGTATACCGTCGGCAAGGAGTCTGGGATCGCACCTATTCCTGGATTCGCCCAATCAACGCTTGGATTCGCTGTGAATTCAAAAATAAACCTGTTAGAATCTGATACTTGCATTTCGTTAAAAGTTTTCTATCTTTCTTGGAATTTAAATGTATTATATATTATTAGAATTTTTAAATGTTTTAAAATTCCAAGTAAAATAATTATAGGTTCTGCTTTTCCAATAATTTATTTAAACTTTTAACAAGAAATGATTTTAATTAAATTAATTATTCACAGTGATGCATGCTGAACTTTAAAACATCGATGTAAAACTGAAGAAAAAATGAAAGTAGCACATCAGCAATAGATAAATCTACTTTTACGAGATAGTCACGCATAAAAACATTTACATGCATTGAATAGAAATGTCGGTGTTTGGCAACTTTACATTTATTCGCGAGATTTTGCAGTGCTCATATTTATTTTTAATTAAAATTTTATTGTGAAAAAATTAAGTTCAAGAAAAGAATAAAAGAATAAAATTTTGTGCTTTTTTTAAGTAATAATATTTAGCGGCTATTAAAATATTCTCAAATATTTTTTATTTTAATTTCCAATTTACTAACGTATTATTCAACTAATCAACGATACTTCAATCGATAAAAGTAAATGCAAATTTGAAGCTTAAGTTATGCAGTGAAAATAAAAGTTTATAAAACAGGATTTAACAATATTTAAATGAAATCTTTTTCTAATAAACAAAAATCTAAACACTAATATTTCGTAAAAAAGAAAAGGTAATTGCTCTCCTTCTATGTGTTCAGTATGAAATAATTTTAATATGATGATTTAATACAATCAATAATGCATACGAGTTGCTATACAGTTATATAATTAAGAGACGAAAACCGAAAATTTAATTACTTAAAAGTATGTAAATTATTCATCAGAAGCAAAAAGTTGCATTTGCTTCTGATTTAAACAAACATTTCCACGACGAAATTTGCAGCCCGCTCGAAACGTTTAATTGTATAGCAGGTCATGCTTGAAAACATAATTTCGGTTAAATATCCGGTTCAATAATTATAACATAATTATAAATTATATACATTTAAATAATTATTAATATGTTACAAATTAGATTTTGCAAATAGCATACATTGACACAGTATTGTTTGCATCTATTTATCTATTTACATAATTAATCTAATCTATAAATATACTTCTCAGGTCTTGGTAAGTAAATTCAAATTTTAGTACTTTTAGATGTACTATTAAATTCTTTTAGAGTTTCTTCAACTTGCAATTATTGATATCACTGCTTTAACTCAGAATTTAATCGTATTTCATCGAAATTACATTCGCAAGAAGATTTTTTTAAGCCGAATAATTATGTCAATTTTTGCAACTCGAGTTTACCTGCTTGAGTTGTCGGAGGCGCGGATGTCGTAGTAGTAGCAGAAGGGACTTTTTGAAAGGTGTTCGTACTAAAGAAACTGTTATTATCCGAGTGAAAGATTGATCTGTGATTCATTTGCTGGGCCTGGGAACCATTGACGTTATTCGTGGAATGTAATCCTGGGGGCGGCTGTTGACTAATACCTTGTGATGAATTTGTACTAGCTGGCGAAGAACCTAAGCAACGGTACAAAATACTTTCTTCACTAGAGAACGCGTTTAAACAGCTGCTGATCATATATTGCAAATGCAAGAAGAAACAGCTGAGATTGAAATTGCGATTGTTCGTTTTTCGTTGTTGAAGCTAAACACGCGTTAATACGAATTCGTCTTAAGCCAGAAATAAAAAAAATTAAATAAAAATTGGATCTTTGATTAGCGATAGAAATCGGAACTTAAGGCGTATGCAGTTAATTTAATTAACTCTAATTTATTAGTGCAGATTTTAAAATATATTGTTAATGCATTTCTGTTAATCCTTTTAACTAAAAGTGCCTTACCTTCATCACAGATTATAAATAAAAACGAAAGAAAAAAAAGATCAACATCAACTATTTAGAAACTCTCTTTATTTTAGCATGTATAAATCATTGATGTTTTTCATAAATATAAATTTCAAGCCTTTGGTGCAATAGTCTTTAACACAGAGTATCGCAATAGATTCAACATTAACAAGTGATATAATGAAAAATGCTTGCAACATAATAAACACCTTTTATAATAACGGGCTGCAAGTTTATTTCTAAGTACATGCTTTGAGAAATAAAAGAAAAATAAAGCTAATCGCGTATAAAATTTTCAGCAACGGTAACGAAAAAACGAATTTTCTTTGTGACCAATAACAGACTTCATCACAAAAGATTGAAAATTAAAGACTACCCCAGTGCCAATAGGAGACCAGTGCCAGTAAGACTACAATGATACTGAGGAACTCACCTAAAAGACCAGTGCTATTAGTTTCTTCACATGATTCAGCTAAACGCTCCACTTGGTGATTGGCACTAGAGTCCTCAGAGCTAGATATTGTACTAGCAGGTGTACTACCCTCTCTCTGAAGCTCCATAACATCATTTTCAGAATGAGTATGCTCTCCATTCTGAACAATCCCGTTGATTTTAAGGTCTTGTACTTGTTGCACTAACTTTGACGTCTTACTATTCTGTACAGTCTGTTGTTGCGGCTGTTCCGTTTTTAATCTACCACCACTCGCTTTTTGCACCACCACTTCACCATTTGTTGTAGTCGTCGTTGATGTCATCGAATCTGTTGTGGAATTTGAAATTTCCTTTTGACCATTCATTTGAGGCTGCACAGCACCATTACCGTGCGTTGTGATGTTTGAATTAGATTCCGATCGCGATGTTGTCCTAGTGTTACTGTGTTTCTCTTTGTTCTGTGAATTTTTGTGTTTATTTCGAGCTGCTTGAGCCTTGCTTTCACTATTACTCTTCCCTCGCCGTGAACTCACTCCACTTTCACCCTTGTTGTTATTATTTTGTTTCTGCGTCGGTAGTACAGAATTATTTTGAAGAGGAACACCATTGGTACCATTTTCATGGCTTGTAACACTATTCGACTGTACAGTAGCAGTCTGCGTAGGTAAGACGTCTTTACCATTCGGCTGCGAATCTACAGATCAATACGTTTCCATTTAAGAATCATATGGGTCACACATTTAGTTACGTAATTACCTTTTGTTTGACCTGGTTGTAACGATGGCCAAGCTTCTTTAACTTGTGAATTTGGTCCGTTCTCCCGCGTGCCTCCTCCAGTGACTGGTGGCGATGGTGTTGGTTTCCTAAAAGATTTAAATATATTTTTAATAATTGTGTATAAAGTTAATATATAAAATTGATCGTTTGAAATTAAAAATTAGATGTTAATTTACTTGCTTAAGACTAAAATCTTTCAAAAGCTGCAAACTCACCGTTGTGATGTACTATTGATGTGTAAAGATTGCACAAGTTTCCTTTCATATTCTTGATGTTTACCCTGATGCATTTCTTCTTTAGTAAACGATGCCTCCTGGTCCCCAAGGTCGTGTAAATACATACAATCAGGTTTTGGACAACTTTGATTCCGCATAAAATGCGAGCAGTATTTTGTGGTACCTAAGGATGTTTTTATTGTCCGACCATCCACAACTATATTATTTACAGCCTCTATTGCTCGTAATGCATCCTCTTGACGCTATAAATATGATTTTTTAGTAACTATTCAATATAGAAAAGGTGAAGATATATTTTGATTTGAAAACTTAATGATTCTAAAATTCTAACTAATAAACTTTACACTATGTTAAACTTTTGAATAAAAATAATTTATCTAATCAGTAAATAAATACCTGATAGGTAACGTAAGCTGATGCACTAGGACCTTGCGAACCTGCATAAGAAGTACTTTGATTTATTACTACCTTATGTATTTTCCCAAATTTCCCAAAATACTCATGCTTCTTCAACACCTTTAAAAATATTTATGTTTAGCAAATTAAATAATACATATTAATTATAATCAATTAAATAAAAAATTTTTACATCAGCATCTGCCAACCGCATAGGTAACCCAACAACAAATACAAGATTTTTTTGAACCACTCTTACATTTGCAAGGTGTTTACGGTTTTCAGTAACGCGCTGTTTTCGTTGCTGATCCTTTAATCTCTTTTCTGCTTTCAGCCTAAATTATAACATTTTTCAGCTACTAAACCTTCTTCAAATATTTTGAATATTAATCTAAAAAGTTACCTTGAGATTTCTTCCTTTGAAAGAGGCTTGAAGTCAGCAGGATTTTCAGAATAGGCCTTGCGGCAAGCTGGGCATAATCCATTTTCATCTGTTCGAATTCTGTGCCAGCAAAATCGACAAATTTGATAACCACAGGTACATGGAAAAAAATTCAAGTCATCCACCTCCAATGGTTCCATACACAGTGGACACTCAACCACTTCATCTCCACTTTGATTCAATACTGACATTCTATTCGTTGTTTGTTACTTCTTTTCAATTAAGAAAGACAAACACGTACACTTTTATAGATCTAAATTCCTACAAGTACAAAAATGGATGTCAAATGACTTGTTCACTTTAATGTTATATTCTGCATCCCAGACAAGTCATTAACAAAATTTTCATTGACCTAATTTCACATAACCTCACTGCTATGTTCTATCTCCTGTCTGGGATACTAGTTTCTATAAATCACTTGTCAGTTTATACTCACTTCAAATTATGTACAAATTCCTTTGATGCGGTAAAGGAATTGTATCCAAACTTTCTTCTATACAACTATCTTTTCTGGCAATCTAAAACACAAAAAAGAAAATGTCCATTACTATTTAATATTTTATCAAGATGCATCGAGAAGAGAAGTTGTATCTAGATGGGCAGTGCAATTTGACATATTTGTATTTATAAAAATAAAAAACAGTAATCTGTACACTTGAAAATAAGATTAAATTAGTTATTGCAAAATTCACAAATTTCCCATGAATCACTAGAATCAAGCTGTTTACAAATTCTTAGTTATGCAAAAAGGAAATTTCAGAGAAACGAGGTGAAGAAAAAATGTTGCGCTCAGCTATCAGCTGAGCTATTAACAACAATCTTCTCAACGGGTTACTGCACTCCCAAAAAGATTATCTTCCCGTTGCACCTTTCAATTGCTTCATATCTGCAACGACGCGTATGTTTGTAAACATCCGATAAAACGACGCTCGCGAACTCGTTTTACTGCACAAAAGAAGCCCCAAGAAAAGGAGCAAAGCGCATACAGAACTTTGAATAACGCACTCCGAAAGAAGGATAAAGAAAGCAGAACAGTCTCGACAGACGAAAGGTTAGACTTTTTTCTTTCTCTCTCTCTCTCGGCTATGGCTTGACTGCGAGAGAAAAAAGAGACAAGAGAATCTGCGTCTGTCAACGTAAATAAAACGAACTGCTGAGTCTCGCGGGCGAATTAGGTGTCACATGCTGAATGCGCACACAGTACTAGACTACGTGGACTCGACTGCTGTACAACAACACAACTGTCAAAGCCGCACGCACGTATACACAGAAAGTAGTAGCCGTACGGAGAGAGCAATAGAACAAAGGATGACGAGGAGCGAACCGATGCAGACGCTCTCTCCGAGCAATCGTTAACAGCCATCGCAACGTACGCCATCGGAAAGTATTGCCCTCGAGGCTTACCGAGAACTAGGAATTTGGTCGCTGCAGCTTTGCGAAACGCGAAACAGCTGTTGGTCTCACTGCTCTGATGTACCGTCCCGTCTGGGAACGACGTCCGAGGAAACGTCAGAGAGAGAAAACACGTACACGCACGTACGCACAGACGCAGCGCTGGAGTAACGAGCAATGGAATTCCCGCAATAATCGTCCGCGATAGAGACGGCCTGCGACTCGTTACACCTTTCACGTACCTATGCATACCTCTCTTTTTATCTTACTCTCTCTCTCTCTCTCTCTCTCTCTCGCTCACTCGCTCGTTACCGATGAAAATCTTGCGTCGTTTTACTGAAAGAACGACGTCGACGCGCGTCGCTCGGCAACTCTACAGGACAGGCTGCGACGAACGCAGCACCAGAAAAATCTGGGAAATCCTTAAAGAAGCCTCTTCTTTTTCCATTCACCCTAAACCCTTCTCGTTCTCTCTCGGCGTACGTTTGCGCCGCCTCTGTCGCACTCTGACTCACTGCGCTTACGAGGGACCGAGCGAGCGAAAGAGAAAGACGATCACACGGACACAACACACCCGCATTCAGGAACGAAACGGACGAACGTCCACCTTTGTCTGTCTCTCTCCCACTTTGGTGGGTACCGCGATTTCTGCTCGAGAGAGGGACAAAGGCGGAGGGTGAAAAGAATTAGGAGCTGATGGCTCTTGGCGTTATCCTTACGCAGAGAGGTGCGGGCGCACGCACGCGAAAATCAGGAGCACACAATACACAGTCACACTCGCTCTCACGTACGCGAGAAAAAAACTAGAGTGCAGATCTACACGCAAACAGTGAGAAAGAGAGCGTCGTCGTCGCTTGTGGATACACGAACACTTTTCCCCCTTTATTTTCTCTGTACCTCCTCTCTCTTCTAGCTCGCCCTCTCTTTCTCAGGCGTACATGTTATGCACGGGAGCGCGCAGTTCGAGAAACTCTCGGCGCGGAATGTAGCATACAATCCCTCTCTCCCTCTCTCTTCTACGCCGAGGCAAGTGTGCGCGCGCGTGTGAGTAGGCGCGGGGCGACGGCGATGATGATGCCTTGCATACAAGCGCAGCGACCAAGCGAGAGGCAAGACCCATCTATTGGGCCGAGGCTACTGCTGCTTCTTCCCTCCCGAAGAATTATAATGAGTCGAGAGGGAGAGAGGGGCAGGGAAAGCGAAGATAACAGCAGCAGCGTACGTGGGCTCTCCCTGTGTGTATACGCACACTCAACGGCCGCGGGAGAGCGAGAGAGATGCCATTCAGACAAGAGCGTTTTAACCTTAATTTCATAGCGCGCACACACGATGCTGGCCACCGAATCGTTTCCACCCCGTCAAACCACTGACACCCGTACTCGTAACTCCCGAAGAAGACGCCGAGTGATCTCCTACTATCCTCGAGGAATAGCACTCGCTCGCGAAAGTTTGTTTACTTATGCGCAACCCCTATATACCTTTTGCACACACTCAGTGAGTCGTGTCTCTCTCTACACTGGGGAATTTTCGTATGGCCGCAGGAGAGTACGGATCGCGCGCACGCACACGCGACGCGCGCATCGAAAGTATCATACACAAGAAGATACACGTACAAGATACAATTACGACTGGTTTGAGCCTGTATTGGCTCGTACGCGTCTGCATGTATGTGTACTTCACGGCGATTCACGAAATGATGCTATGTAGCGAGTTTGCGAGTAGCGCCGCCACCAAGCGAGGACGGTAGCGCCACTGACGCTTGCCCTCTGAAAATTTTTTATGCCGCGTTGGAGAAATGAGAAATAATCCTAATATTTGAACGCATCGATCCTGCCCGCATCACTTTATTAAAGGCTCGTTTATTTTATGTAGGTTTTTTAATTTTACATTCATTTTCTACGTCAATAAAGAATTTTATTCACGAAAAAACAATTTACTTTTAGTAATTTTCAGTTTTATTTAATATATTGATTATTATTTAGACTTTAAGAGAGATAAACATTTTGTAATTTACGATAATTTTATATTTCAATTTTAACACAAAAAATTGTTTTTTTTTCATTACTTTGTTTAGAAAATTTAGTAATTTATAATTCATAAAACAATTGATATTTAATAGGTTTTAAAAATTATTTGAAATATTTTTTTTTTCATTATAGTACTCTGCTTCGCAAGTGCCAAATTCTCTTATTTGAAATATCGAAAACTTTTTAATTTATTAAAAAAAATTTTTTAAATATTGCACTTTAAATTTCTAAGTATGAAACAAAAGGAGTTTGTTTACAAAATTACAAATGAGTTATGACGCTGTGAATTTCTTTCAAATTTCAAAACCGTACTAACAGTTATTGACTGTCACTATTCTAAGTATACCTTAGCAATGGTAATCCCATATTCCCATCCCTATCATGCGCATCGTACATTCGTATGGCATTTGACATTCGTGCACTACACGCTCTAGTATAGAGTATAGATTCGTGTTCGAGTAGAATTTAGTCGGCTACTAGTCTAACCTAACTAGTATAATTACAGTCAGCGTTCTAAGGTTTGACCGTAGATTTTGCAGACGGACACGTGATAAAATAAAGATTCAATCGAAGGATTCAATTGTCTCCAAAACATGAGGATTAAATGTTGACATTTTGTAGTTTTCACAGAAAAGTAATATTAATATTAATTTTTAAAAAAGAAAGGTTTAAAATAGATTTTATAAGGTATGACAAATAAAATTTTGGTTTTCATCTCTATCATAAAAATAAATACTAATTTAAAGTAAATAAAAATGTTTAAAAGTCTTTTAGGTTATCCAAAAATTGATGACTGAAAAGAGCTGCATGCGTAATAAGATAAAAGTGAGAGGAAATGACTGCTTTTGATACTTATGATCTAAAAACAGAAATAAATACAATTCTGAATAAATCTGGAGAGCTAATGGACACACCAAATATATCTCCAACACAAAATAAAAATATTTTACAGTCAACAAGTAGTTCATTAATAAATGAAAGTGATAGGATTACAAATAATGACTTTTTAAATGAAACATTTTCTAATTTAATACCAAGGCCACATACTGTAAGTATTGTTTTTAAAATTACGATTTTTTAATTACTAATTAATATTTTAAATTTTATTAATATTTATTAAAAATTATTATGTTTGTTTCTAGCTTGAAGAGTTTGTAAAAAAGGAAGCATTATCTGAAAATAATTTAAAATCTACTTTTAAATTTCCTAACCTTGATCCAGATGAAGAAATTTGGGTAATGGATATCCCAGGAACTGTAAGGTTTTTTTCTTAAATGGTATTCAGTACCCATTAGTAGAAATAAAATATAATTTTTTTTGCAGATTAACCCAAAACAATTACAAGGTCAAGTTCTGCAATTAGGTGATAAATCAAAGTTTAAAATTGGAGAGGATCGATACTGTGCTATAAACAGAGGTAGTAAATCTAGTTTAACATGTGTTTTTGGTACTAATGATGATTCAAGAAAATTCAAAACAGGTAAAACAATTTTGATTAATCAAGTATTTATAAACAAACTTTAATGTAATTTTTAATGCTTGTGTAAAACATTTCAGTGAACATTAAGCCAACTGGAACAATAAGTATAAGAAGAAAACTTTCTGGAACATCAAAGAAAAAACTGAAATATGAAAAGTCTCAAGGTGTACCATATCCAAAAGTAAAAGTGAGACATCCTTTTTTTGGTATACAAGAAGATCAAATAATAGTGAAAAGTGAAAAAGAATGATAAGGATCATTTAAATGATAAAAAAGTCACAGTCAATATTTTATCATATATACATATTTTTCTATGAATAAATCATAAGGTTTTGTATTGTGAATTTTTCAATCTTACTGTTTTAAGTAAGAAATATAAATATCACTGTAACTCCTGGCAACATTATTAACGTGTTTATGTTAAAGTAAAAGTTAAGTAAAATAAATATGTATGTAAAAGTTAAGACACAGTATGCACATGTATATTTACTTATTTTAACTTATTGTTGTTATTGATCTTTTTTTTATAATTGTAAGGAAAATAAAGATGATTTAATTCTGAAGACAAATTGTATTTGAGTATTTTGGAAAAAGATGCTAGTAATCTTGCTCTCTAAAGTTTTTTGTCCGGATGGACGATCACTATAAGTTACCGACAAAATAATAAAAATATTTCATAAAAAATTATATAGTTTAAAAAATCATTTAATTATTACTAACAGAAAGCGCTGACATTGAATAAATACTTACAAATCGAAGTATTGGCGAAGTGTTTATTTATTAGCCTATCGTGTTCTGTTTAAACTTAAGCGGGCTTATTATAATTACGCACAACGAGAATGTTGCTTATTTAAACGTAGTAATATAATCACAAGATCTGTAGAGTGGCATAATAGATATATTAAATATAAAAAGATTATTATTTAAAAGTTTGAAAAATAGATATTAGTTCAGTATATAAACACATTACCTACGATATACAATTGAAACAATTAATATTAGTGTTTTGATAACAAGAAGGTCGGCAGTACCGGCCCGAGTTTAATTTTATGTACAATGAATCAAAATCTCACCTATTGTATGTACGTACCTTAAACGGCAAAAGTATTCTAAATGCGTTCTTTCTAAGTCAATTCTGTTTAAAAAGAATTCAGATACATTATAAAAATATTGCACGCTTTATTTGAAAATTAAAGAATTTTATAAGAATTTATATTTGTTTTTCCTAAATACATGTATTTTCTAAGTTCTTATAAGGAAAAAATGAATAGAAATATTTTATTAAATTATAAATTTCGATTATATCGGGATTTCGGTCATATACGATTTTATATGTAAATTTATAAAGCTAATAAACAATTAAAAATTGTATACGTCAAAACAAATTATTATTTTATATTTGAATTAAAACTCATTTAAGTTTCTACTGGAATTATATTTTTAGTATTATACAACCGAAACATGGTGTATAAAAAATGTCTGTTTTTTTATATAAGTGAAATCTCTTATAAAAGTCGTGTAAGATTTAACAAAAAAGTAACAAGGAAACAATTTTGATTTTATATTTTTTAAGTCGCTGCTCCATGTAATTCTATAAAGAATCGCGGTTACAGATAGACATATTAAATAGCATAAAATTCGATATTTATCAACATTTATAAGGTTTATATGCAAAAAATTAGACAATATTTTTTGTTCAAGATCTGCTAGATAAATCGTATAGACACGATACTTAACAATACTTAATTAGAAAGTGGAATATATCGATAAAATGCAAGTGAGATCAGTGATAAATATTAATACAAATTTTTGTTAATAGTTAAAATAAAACGTAAAAGCTATAACAAAAACTTAGTAATTGACAAATATATATTTAAAAATGCTTGCGGGCTCGCTGAATTATCGCTGATCACACATCTTTATATTATTCTATTTTTTAATTGAGTATTGATAAACATCGTGTCTATGCGATTTATCTACCTGATCCTGAAAAAAAATATTGTCTTCTTTGCGTAAAACTGAGAAATGTTGATAAATTTCAATTTTTTTGCTTTATTGGTTCTTTTCAACTGGGTGCGCTTCAAGTGGATTCTACAGTAAGTACGTGATTTTGATTGAGTATTGTGGAGGAATCATTATTAGAAATGTAATATTTAATGTCTGCATGATGAGATGCAAAAACGTAGTTTATTGCGCACGATGTATCAAAACAATTTAAAACATTATTTATATGTTAACGCACTGGCTAAAGGTAAATCTGAGCTGTTTAAGAAGATGTAAAAGTATTTCCTTTAAAATTTTAATAATCCAATTTTTTATTCGTGTTACAAAGTTTAATTAATCATCGTCATTCAATTTAGGAGAGTGGCGTTTCGAATAGTTCAAAAACGTTTATGCTTACGAAAAATCCTAATTTTATATAAATATATATATAAAAGAAGAGCTTAAAATCGTTTCATAATTAGTATTTTTACGTTAATAATCTTTTTGTACTTCTAAAGATGAAGAAAAAATTTAAATAGAAAAATGAGTTTTGTAGTTTTCCCTCCTTTATGATTATATGATCGAGCACACAAACGTATCTAACCTTCCTGACGTATGTGTACCTGTACGCTGTACCCTTGACGGCTTGACTTGACTAATACCAAACCGTGCCCTAATAATACCAGTCTGGCACACTAATACATACACATATATCGGTAAAGACAAAAAGTCGTAAACCGCAGGCTCACGCTGGCCCTCTGATGGCGGCTTTCACCCGTCTTTTCTCGCGTTCACCGTCCCTTTATTATCTATTATTTCGCAGGTTCTTCACATTGTAACAGCAGGCCAAACCAATAAATAACGAACCATTTTTTTGCTTCGCCTCAGCAATCAGCGACCACGACGACGACGGTAACCAAATCTGAAAGCAGTGGAGCCATGAGCGAAAAGCAGCTTAGGGAACGATGATGCAGTAAGCGCGCGTTTTTACAGCTCACATCCGCTCGGAAAGTACAGGGGAACGGGTCTCGATGGAGTCGAGCGGTGGTACCGAAACTGAGCAAAGAATACCTTCCGATTTCATTAAGGAGGAACCTTCAGACCAAACGATGGCGGAAGCAAATACTGAACCTGAGAAGCAACAGGCGTCCTCCGCCATAAGCATCGACAACGACCTCGAGGAGAGCGAAGAAGCCGAGTGCACTACTGGAGAAAATGCGACACAGGAGTCCGATATTAAGAATACTTTGTCCAAATGTATCCTCTGTGATAAAACCTTTGCTGCCGAGGACAATCCCAAGATCCTCGAGTGCCTTCATGCTGCCTGCACAAGCTGTATCAATAATAAGCTTAGCGAGCAGCATACCCTTATATCGGATGGGAGTGAAGTCCTAAGTAAATATTCATAATTTTGTTTTTTTAAATAATAGTTGTATTTTAACAAAGTTTTATGTGATTAATTTTTTGTTAATTTGCAGTGGACAATGCCATTGTGTGCCAAGTTTGTAATGTTAATAGTGAACTTGGGAATTTGATTGAAAATAGATTCTATTGTACATTTTTGGAAGACGAATCAATGGACGAAGATATACCCACAGAAGAAGAAAAAAAATGTAATTGTAGTGAAAATGCAGTGGCAACAATGTGGTGCGTTGTTTGTCAAGAATTTATTTGTTATAATTGTGTTTTGGTAAGAAATTTTACTTGTTTAAATTATTAAAATAAAAATTACTGTTTAATTATTTTGAATTTTTTAAAATAGGCACATCGAAGACTGAAAATCACTAAAGATCACACCTTGAAACCTAGAGAAGAAATAACTAATGAAAAAAATTTAAGCAAGAGTTTAAAGAAACATTCTTTTTTGATTTGTACACAACATCCACATGAACAACTAACTTTATTTTGCCAAAGTTGTGATCAATTAACTTGTAGAGATTGTCAACTTGCTGAACATAGAGATCACAAATACAAATTTATTCATGAAATTGCTGCCGAAACTCGTACTTCTGTTAAAAATTTATTAAATGAGATTTGGTAATTGTATACAAATAATTTGGTTTTATGCAAAAATTTTCAAAATTTTATAATATAATCAATTTACAACCTTTTTCTAGCTACAAAAGAGAATTATTAAAAAGCGCTATGAAAGTAATTGAAGAAAGGCAGGTATTAATATCTGAAAAGAAGAAGACCTTAATGCAAGAAATTGCCCAAATGGTTGTGCAGTAAGTATCTTTTTTGTTAATTTTTCTAATATGAAAGAATACTGGAAGAATTTTTTAATTTTTAGATTGACAACAGCTATAAACAATAGAGCAAAATTGTTAATTACTCGTTTGAACGATGTATGTGAACAAAAACAAAACACTTTAAATGAGAAAAAAACAGCATTAGATGAACTCTCTAGTTTAACTGATCATTGTATACATTTTGTTAATTATGCACTAGAAAAAGGTACAGATTCTGAGATGCTCTACAATAAAAAATCAATGACAGGCCATTTGCAGCGAATAAAAAATAAAAGAGCGGATATTCCTAATCCAGAAATACCCGTTCGTATTCATTTATCTCTCGAAAAATTAACAGATTTAATTAAAGGTAAATTGAATAATCAAAATACATTTTAATTCTATACAATTAAGAAATCTCCTTTATTTTGATTCTTTTAGTTATATCTACGATTGGTGCGATTGTAGTCGATGGAAGAGTGTATCCCGCAGGTACGCCTCCAATAGAATCAAGTGCGCCGACAACACCTTTAAGTGAACCACCAGAACAAAGGCAAATCAATCCAGGTGCAGGTGGTGCAGCTATAGAAGTTGCACCTGCACCTCCTGCCATTCCTATATTACCATCACAAGCAGCTAACAATGTTCCTCACAATGCATATATAAATCAAGCAATGAACATTCCTATTTCATCTCATCAACAGTTGGTTCAACAACAACAAATGGTCAATCAGCAACAAATGCAAACTCAAGCGCAAAACTTTATGCATTATAATACACATAATATGCAACAACGTGCATCTCCTCAAAATCAAAGGATGTCGACTATGAATGTTAATTACAACGGTCGCATACAACCACAACAGCAACAAATGATGATACCACAGCGTCCAGGATTAGGACATCAACAGGTATACAGGAGATAGGTTGTGTAGAATTTTCACGTAATGATTAAGGCCCTTCCATATTTTAATTTGGTCATAACTGAAAATAAAGAGAAAGTATTTTACATACAAAATTTAAGAAATATTTAATATTTTCATATTTTGCTATTATAGTATAAGGTTCAAATATTTTTTCATAGTTATAAAAAAAGCAAAAAGTATAAGAATGTATAAGAGATTATAAACGAAATATAATTTAATCTTGTAATTGTTAAATAAATTAAAAAATACAAACTCTTTGTTTTTAATTATTACCTTCAAAAACTAGAATAATTGTCAATGCCAAACGTTCTTGTGTAAAAATATTTTTTTTTATTATGAGAAATGAATTTTAAAAGAAATAAACAATTTATTTACCAAGTAAAAATTTTATTAAATTATCATTGTTGCAGAAAAAGTAATCTTTTTTATCATAGGCTTTAACTATTTACGCAGGTAACGTCATCAACGCATCCTCATCAACAGCAGATGCATCTAGTCGCAGACCCTCATCAGTTCAATCAAAACGCCAGTCTTCGTGGGTTGCTCGCGCAGAATCCCCCAGCTTACAGGCCCACATCGAATGCAGTACAATACAGATTTCACCCCAGATATCCTCGATACTCCAACCCACCGAGAAATACAGGAGCAATGATTGCAACGGTTCCGCATCAAAACTTTCCAGCGGGCACTTCCCTGCTCACCGGCATGCAAGTTCGGCAAACGAATCAACCCATGCAGCAGCCAATTATAAATACCTATCAGCAGCATCAGCAGCCACTTCAGCAGCAACCACAGCAACAGCAACAACAGTCAATGCAATCCGCTCGGTGGCACATCCCACAAAACGCCGGAGCAACTCCGCCTCAACAAAACTATCCAGGAAGAAGCGCCGTACCGATACAGAGCGCCACTAGTATTGCGTCTGCCAATGATACATATAAAATTACCCTAAAAAACCAAACTCCTGCATCTGTTACAACTCCCGCGGTAAGCAAAAGTTTTGTTTAACCCATAATTTATCATTAGTATGCATTAGATGAAAATCTTTTATGATTTTAGCTTATAAAATTCTTGTTTTTATTTCAGAAAAATAGTAGCACAGCAAGTCCACCGGTAGCGAGTAGTGAACATGCATCTCCAAACATGACATCAGTCAGTCACACGGTAAGCTCGTCTATGCCAAAGACACCGAGTCCCTCGCCAAACGAAAAGAGCGACGAGACTCAAAAAAGCTTGGACAAATTTTGCCAGAAATCTTTGAATGATTTAATGCTTACGATTGCTAAGTTGGATAGCAATGGGATCGTAGTTATTCCGGAAAATATGCAAAAAAGTCAAACTGAATCTGCACAAGTAGACAGCTCAACCGACGAAGGCATTAATGCTTTGAATGATAACTCTTCAGGTAGGGATAATTTAAAATATAAAAAACAATTTAATAAAGTGGGTTTTGATAACTGCAATTTATTTAATTTTGTGACTAATTCATTAGATAATTTAACTTTGCAAAACTTTAAATTATACATACTTAACTAAGAAATTTTAAATGGTTTGAAAAAACGAAGTCAGTTTTTACTTATTTGAAATGATAATTATTTATATATGACTAAAGTTGATGTAATGAATGGCAAAGTTAAATTATATTTAAAGCTATTTATAATAATGTAGCCACATCCATGACAAAAGATGATCCAAACGAGGATTGGTGTGCGGTGTGTATGGACGGGGGAGATGCTGTTCTCTGCTGCGATAAATGTCCAAAAGTCTTCCATTTATATTGCCACATACCAACTTTACAATCTTTTCCTAGGTAAGCTCCGTTAAGAATAACATAGACATTAGTTCTTAGTTCTTAACGTATTTGATAACTTGTTTTTTGCATTTTTAGCGAAAGCGAAACGTGGCAGTGTATGCTTTGCACGAACGTGCTTGATTGTTCTGACGATCCTATTGGGGAAAAGAGAACTAATCAAATGAGTGACCGTGACTTAAGAATTGCTCAACGAATAGTTTTAGAATTGTTTTGCCAATATGAACAAAGTTTACCTTTCAGAGAAATCGTTTCACCCGAGGTACTATTTTTAAAAATTAATAATTAACTCATTTAATAATTTAGCATTTTTATTAAGATAAAAAAAAAATATGTAGAGTTTACAATAATAAGACTAGTAAATTGTGCAACAAGGGGAGAAAGTAAGCTATTTCTAGCTAGGGTGAGATATTTTGCACGAGTCGGAGTCGAGTACTGAAAACCTCACCCGAATCTGAAATAGCTTTTCTTTCCATATGTTACACACCGTGGTTTTTTCAACGAAGACATGAAAAGCCCTCTTTTGGTGTTAAAAAGTTGGATAGATGATCGTGCATTTCAAATCGTGCACAGAAATTGTAAAATAATAGTATATTTCCATGTGAGTGAAGCGGGTGATCCTCGCACGGGTGAAGTTTGTCACCCGAGCAAAGCGAGGGTGACAATCACACGAGTCGAGGACGACAAGACGAGGAGTGAGAAGTGGTAAAAACAAGGGAGTGTGAAAAATTAATAAGTAAAAAAGCGCCCGAGCGTTTGTTTCTTGCACGGCGTGCGCGAAGTAAATTGATATGCGCACTAGGGCGAGAAACAGCTACTTCGCACACGCAAAACAAGCAGGAGAAAGCGAGTTTCGCCACTCCGTTAAAAAAAAAATAGTTTAAACAGATAAAAAAAATTAAAAAAAAAATTTTTTTTTAAATTTTAAAAATGAAGAAACAAGTGACTTGTTTTCTTGGTAAGTCCCAAGCCCCACCGGAAGCGGGAAAAAGACTTTTTTCTCCGCTTGGACAAACAATTTTTTCAAACGTTTGAAATGCTCAATTTTCTACGCTACTTTCTAGCATGAAATGAGGAACATTTCATGCCTGAGTTGGGAAAAATACTTTTTTTTATATTATTTTATTGTTACATTAATTTATAATAATTATAATTTATTTAACAGATAGTGGATTACCATAATATTATAAAAAACCCAATTGCTCTGGAAGTGATAAAAAAGAAACTTGATCCGAAAAACGAAAATCATTACACTGATTTGAAACAAGTAATGGCTGATATCAGATTAATGTTTAAGAATGCATTTATCTTTAATACTGTAAGTATGCTCAAACTCTTCATAAAATGAATTATGTTGTATAGAAAAATTAATTTTCTTTTTCGTTTTAAGCCTGACAGTCAGGTTTATCAAGAGGCCAAAAGTCTGGAAGAATTCTTTGAAAAGTTACTTTTAAAATGGGCACCTACTTATGCTTATGATGATACGTGTGTTGCTGACGAAGATGAAGAAGTATTTCCTACAAGCAGGAAATTTCGTCGAATTATTAACGAATAATACTCAATAAAATTAAAAAAATTTGTAAAATATTATTGTTAAAGTAATTTTTATGCTGAATTGGTTAAACGCAATTGTTGATATCATGTATGCAAAGTATACGGTTATAAATCAAAGATAATCGGTTTTAAAAAATAAACGTTTTATTCTGCATGATATAAGAACATGCCAAATAAAACTATTTAAACTTAATAACAATTTTTTTAAACTATGTACATGTTTGACAAAGATTTTACATCATCAGAGATTATGTAAAGATTGTTACGGAATTTTGATTCTAAATAAATTATGGGATTCGATTTTTAAAATTTTAGTATTAATGATATTGTACTCTAAATGTAACTTCAATTTATTTTTAAATTACACAAGCTGGCCTTGACATTGTACTACAACTGATAGAATTTAGGACAAGTTCATTTTGTATCCTATATATTTTTTAAAATTAGGTACTTTGAAATAAAAGAATTTCTCATAATTTTTTATCAATGCATATCTTTCTTATTAGCACAGTTTTATTTTTAATGTCTTAATCTTCAAATATTTTGGATATCCACTACATTAAAAATTAAAAGTTTGCTTGATAAGAAATTTTTTAAATTTAAGAAGTATACTTTGTTTATTATTGTAAAATTTACACTTTTATTTACGTATCATTAGTGTGAATTTTAAAAAATACATCTAAGAAAATGAAAAATTGTTAGATAATCAATTGATAATTATTTTTGATGAACAAATTATACTAAGTATAGATATTTGTGTAATTTATGTATTAATACTTGTAGATTGTAGATTTCATAAAAATAAAATAAGAAAATGAAGTAAAATTATATTTATAATAAACATTGACCACTTAATAATAAATAAACTAATAATAATTTATCAGGTGGAATACGTATAATCTTTTTAATCTGAATCTATAAGTTTAAGTATGCTTGCTTGTCCACAGAATTATTACGTAATAATATAATAAATAGTAAAAATATTTTATCAGTAATCAAAATAGAATGAAAAAGTACTTGATTATGCTTTTTGCATATCACCAAATATTAAGTTTTTTTTACTATATAATGGTACTATTCAGGAGGTGCAATTAAAAGAAAATTTTCAAACTCTAACAATAATTTTTATAGCTCAAATAATATAAAAAATTGTTACTATGAAAAAGTAAGAAAAACTTCAAAGATATTTAGTTTTCAAGAGACAAAAATCAGGTACTTTTTAACATTCCACTTTACTAGTTTCTTGAAAAACAAACTGGGTAGTAAAAATCTATAGTAAGCAATATGACTAATATAGATTTTTTAACAATAACTTAAACAAAAATTATCTTTATAGTTTAAATTATTTGCAGTAAAATATTATTTTTAATAATACTTTTGTAATTGATATTATAAAATTTGTTCAAATTTAAAATACAATACATAATTTTATTTGGATTATTTACACGTAGACGACATGAAAGTAAAAACATTTTCTTGTGGAATATTTAGCCCTGTACTGTAATATATTTAATTAAAAATTGATATTAATAAAGGATATCTTAAAATTCCATTTAATTTCTTCTAATTATATATTTACATTTAAAAAAAAATAATTTAGTAACTCCTTTCCAATATAGGGTTAAATACTAAATTATAAATAGGACTAATAGTGCTTCCACAATTGAGAATTTTTTTATGGAGTAACAGGTGTTACTGCCGTGAAATTCTGAGTACAAAATTTACAAGTTGGAACCGCGCGTTTAGTTGCAGGACCTTCGAGAATGCTGCTTATAACCATGCATCTTTGACATAAGACGTTTCCGCATGACCAGCAATGATTCTGTAATTGAAAAATACAGCACAAGTTAAATATATTAGTAATATTAAAATGAATTATAATTTATAATTACACTTTACACGATTATAAGGAAATTTAATCAGTTAATAAATATAATTCAATTAATTCATATGTACCTTTTTATTAAAAGCGTCAAATGTAGTACCACATTTGCACTCTGTCATATTTCTGCACGATTTCCAGTCTAATGCTATTCCATTTAATTCAGTTACTAATTTTTTTAATTCCAATTTACCTTTGCTCTCGGTCTCGTCTGTAAAATCGGATAATTTTTCATTAAGAAGACATGTTTTTATATATTCATTATCTAAAGTGAACTTGTTAGATGATGTCATTTCCACTTTAGAGCTTACAGAATTTAGTTGTCCTATTGAATTAATTCTCTAAAAAATAAAAAGATAAATAATTATATACTTAAAATCTTTTTTATGTAAATTTTTTTAAAAAACTATAGAAATTACCTTTGTAAGAAATTTTACGTGATCTTCAATACAATTAATATGATTATTAATTGTTAAAAGAGAATCTTCATAAGATTCTCTTGGATGTACACCATTTTCAAATCTGAAGTAAAGACCTCTCCAAAGTCTGAAATGCATCAAATATAAATAATGTATCTGTTAATTAATCTGTTTAATTAATATTTAAAAACAGCTTTTTATTATTTACATAATATTTTGTGCAGAAAGCTTTGGTTTAAGAATTCGACTAATTTCATCTTTATATTGACTACTTGAATAAAATGGATTAATAAATTCATTTATATGTTGTGTCATGTGACCCCAAAGTGAATACGTTCTTTCTGAAAGTCTGAAGTTTATTAAAAAATATTTAAATTTAGTGTCATATTACAAAAAATATTAAAATAAAATACTTTTTAATCTTAACTTACTGCAGGGATTGTCTGTCTTTTTCACAATTTCCTATAAAAGTTCCATATTGACAACTATGTACATGATCATGTAATGTTATCAAATATTGTTCATTGAATTGAAACATATAAGGAAATTGTTGTAAAAGTTGATAAGTTGCATCTATAAATTGGGTAAATATTGGTGCTAATTCTTTGGCATCAGATACTATATAACCACACCTATCTGAAAACTTATGTCCAAAAGCAAGCCAATCTTTTTCTATTAATACCTGTAATTAAATTTTAGTTTTTAAAAATTATCTGTAAGATTTTCAAGTTTGATCAAATTTAAAATTCTTTACTTGGAAACCATGAATTGTTCTATAAAATGGATCTAGCATTAAGGCAGCTAAGGAACAAACTTGAGCTGTCCTGTCCCAACCATCACTACAATGTACCACAACACTAGTCCCATTCATTATATTTCGAGCTATAAACCATGAAGTTTCTAATATGGCACGAATGTGTTTCAACCATCCACTATTTTCAAGTCCACTAAGAAATGCACTCATGGAAGTACTTTTTTGCACTAAAAACAATAAAATTTTACAAAATTCTGTTTCTACTTTAATTTTAAAATTTTTTTACATACATTCAACTAATTTTGTTAAACTTGATCTCATAACATGTATATTTTCTATTCCAAAAAATTGGAATTTGATATTATCATAAAAATTTTCGTTTTCATATCCTTTTCCAGCTGCACGATTTGCCATAGCATTAATCTAAAATATGAAATATAAAATAATATTCCTTTAATGAATCGAATTAAATTTGTTCTTTTTATTAACTTACTCTTGGTCTTGTATCAACAACGTAGAGATACTTGGAATTAGAGTTTGTACAAAGTAAATTGTAAAGCATTTGTTCATCTTTTAGACAACGTGCATTAAAACCAGATAATGGCTGACTACATCTGCAAATAGATGCCTGCAAATGAATTTAAAACTACTTTAATTCAATACTTTGTTAATCTTAATTTTTAAAATAGTTTAAACTTTGTACCTTATTGTTATATAAGTAAGTTAATACTGGTAGTCTTCCTTTACTACGAAATTTAGCACTACCCGTTAAGACAGTATTGCTACATGAACTTGGAACATACAAATATTTTGGATATGTTTCACATAACTAAAATAATAAAGGTTAATTAAATTAGTTCATTCAAATAAAAACCAATTTTTTTTTAAGTCACACTAACTTCATAATTAACATTAAGGTAGGACAGTGACCATTCTTCATTAGGAACACCTTGCCTTTGAAATTCATCTTGAATACTGAAAAAGTTCCAACCAACTTCTTGTGATAAACCTTCATTAATACCTTTATAATCAAAGCAATATAAATATTCTATTTTTGCTGTAAATAAAAGTAAGTTAAATTAATTACTGTTGTTAAGATAATCAATTTATCTATTAAACCTTACTTGGAGAAGATAATCTTAGTAACGTTAAATATACTTCATGGCAGTCTCTTTCTTTTGGGATTACAAACGTAACAACAAAAAAATTTTTACATTTGATATGTAGTGGAGAACCACTTGTCAACAAGGGCAGTTTTTCAGTTGAAGCTACATGCGTATTTAACACCTAAAACATCAACATATAAATAAAAAAAATTATAAATAAATTTAAAAATTGTAAATAAAATGATATTATACCCAAATTTTTTTTTTGCCATTTGGTTCCATAAAAATAAAATGCGTTTCCGTTAAATAGAATGTTCCTAAAGTGTGTTTTACTCCATATTTGTCTAACATTAAAACATTTTCAACCTATAGTCCAAAAAAATGTTAAATTATTATTATTATTATTAGTTAAAATGTCTATAAAACATTTTCCCGAATTTCTAGCATAAATCGAAATAATTTTTTATCTACATATAATTATTAAATTACTAACCTTTTGAACTTTTATTACATTTGAGACGTCCATTTTTAATAATTTATTATAATTTTTAGTTCAAGTTGATTAGGTATTTTACTTTTTTAATAAAATGCAGTCTGTGGTTAACGGTCGATTCTAACCTTATAGAATAGCATTATATATTGTTACATTTTTCGAGATAAAGTATAAAATGATAACGAAGTACGAAAATATGTAAGCATGTGTCTGTCTAAATTTTAATATTTTTTGCTCTTTACGTACACATATTTTTGACAGAAACACAACATCCACACGCTACTTCCATACGTCACAAAAACGCATAAAGTACTTTCATTGGATGTGTTAGCGTTGCAAGGCTGCAACCAACTGCATTGTACAGAATATGTATATAAGTAGAATTCAATTCAAAACAACTATCAAAGTCTATTTGTCTTATCAATATAAATTATTTAAATAAGATTTAATTCTTTCTTTAAAAAATTTCTTTTTATTTAAACTTCTTGTATTTTTTATTTTAATAATTTTTTTTACAAACGATTAATTTCTCGATCTGAAATATAATTTTATATAACTAAATTTTATGATAGCTGAAAAATATTGAATTAAAAAAGTTTATTATTTTATAATTAATATGACAGAAAGCAGAAAGTATATTTAATCTGGTGTTTCGTTAATGGTAACACTGCGGCCGTAGTAAAAGGTTCGTGATTGGTCGCATTATGGTGGCGTCAAAAGGCCAAAAATTCAGGTTTTTATGTCAGTTTTCTTTCTATCGGTGAGCCTTTCTGCTACAAGTGTTTGTTTATGCACCACACAAAGAGCGTACCTTCACTTAATGCAGTATGCAATATATTTGCGTTTGACAGTGCTTCTTTCGTCTCGGAGACAAGTCTTCTGTAAAAAACATGTATTTAGCAGTTAAGAGACGATTATTGAACAAATTCATCAACGATCACTCGGCTAATTGCACGTAACAAATGACTTGTTTGTTAAAACATGGTTAAAAGCGCCATACGAATGCATGTCCGTGAACGCCATAATTAAATACGCCTAGTGTTGCAAAATATATTTCATGGAACGTCGAAGTGCAACAGTTTACTTACTTTCATTACACTTTTAAGCAAAGCAGAAGAATTTTTGAGAGTAAAGGTAATGGATCAGCATAATGTGTGGTTAATATTGTCAAAATTTTAAATGAAATTTTTTAAGCCTTTACATTTATATTTATGGCAGATGTTTAGCTCAATCCAGATAAAGCAAGAGTATAATAGTGTAGATGATAGAAATCATCAAACTATGGTTGCTGGGCAAGAAAGTATTGATTATTCTGTGTTCAATAATCAAAATGTTGAATATGCCTATCATCAGTTACCACATTTTTGGGATCAAGCTTTGCAGGTTCAAACAAATCATTATTCCAAAAATTTTTCCCAAAAGAATGATGGATTATCTAGACAAGATATAAGTCATGCCAATGTTAGTGAGGTTTATTTTGTATCAGTATTTATGTTTTAATTTTTTTTAACTTTCTATTAATAAAAATTGAATTTAAATTTTAGCAAAACGTACCTTCTGTAAGTACAAACTATATCAATCATCACTTGCAACAACAACAACAGCAACAACAGCAACAGCAAGATCAACAAAATTTTACCACGAGTCTTGCAGGTGCTAATGATCAATCTCAAATAAATCAATCAAATCTAGAAAGTCAGCATTTAGATTCTAGACATATGTCTGCAATAGTAAATAACAGTATTTTAATAAATCCTGCACTTACGGTTGAATCAAGTTCTATAATAAATAAACGTTCGACTCCTGGTAGACCATCAAAATCGTCAACAGGTAGTCCTAGTAAAAAGCACAAATGTCAATGTGAAATTTGTTTTAAAGAATTTGGGCACAAAAGCAATCTTTTCATTCATATGAGAACTCATAATGGTGAAAGACCGTACAAGTGTAAGCAATGTGACAAGTGTTTTACGCACAGTGGTAATTTAGCTATTCACATGAGAACACACTCTGGAGAGAGACCATATGCTTGTCAAGAGTGTGGGAAAATGTTTAGTCACAGTGGAAATTTGTCAACCCATTTGCGCACACATTCTGGAGTTAAACCATATAAATGCAGTGTTTGTGCAAAAGAATTTCGTCATAGTGGAAATCTTTCAATACACGAAAGGATTCATTCTGGCATTAAACCATTTCAATGCAAAGTTTGTGGTAAAGGATTTTATCATAGTGGAAATTTAACAACGCATATGAAAAAACATCCTGTAATTGCCTCTAATGAACAATGCGAAAATAATGTTCTTCCTACAATAAATCCAGAATACATGTGTAATAATGTTAATCAAATTAAGTCTGATACAATTTTTAAAACAAACTCAAGTGATCTTGACGGTACAATACAGAAGTCAAGTGATATAATAATGGAAGAGGATCTTCATGAGTCTAAAACAAGCTAATAAACTGAGTCTTGTTGTTTAAACTCTATTGTATAATTAACATGAACCCTACTTTTCTAATTAACGTAAAAAAGGTTTAGTCCAAAAATTAATTTCAATGCTTTGGAAATAGTGTGATTTAGTACAAATACTTTTTAAAAAGCATGATTTCTAATATAAGTCAGCAGTTACCAAAGAGGTATATATAATTACATACAAACTTCATTTATTCATAAAATAAAACCACAATATAAAATTTCTCAAAGTTGAATGTTGCCAATATTCCAGTATGAAGTATTGCATTATTTCACTAGAAATTGAAATTAATATTTGAACTAAATTTAATACTTTCTATAACAAAATAATACTTTCCATAAAAATACAATTATAGTCAATTTAAATAACCAATGCTAAATATATATTTGTATTTTTACTATTGTGATATTAATAAATTTTGTTTAAAAATTATTTATAAATTAATGCATATAAAAAAACGTAATCAAGATTAACATAAATGTCATATTTTAATAATTTAGATAATTGGATTGCGATGAAAATGAATGCATAATAAAGTCTTGCATAGTATACAATCATCATTATTTTATATAGTTTTTACACGTTTTCTTTATTAAATTGTAAATTATTATAATTAATATATACATATAAGCAAAATAGCTTGTCTTAACATAAGCATAAAGTGTACAATAAAATTTATGATCTACAAAAAATTATTTTGACATTAATTTTGTTATTATCACGTAGTATTGTAAATATACAGAAATAAGTTGCAATATTTTAAACAAAATTGAATCTGAGCATACTGCTAGCATATTTTACAATAATAAAGTATATGTACATAAAATATGTTTTAATAGTTAAAATAAAATAATATGTTAGTTTTTTATATTTAAAATTTTCTTGTTTAACAATGTTCAGTTTCAAATTTTGGTTTTAAAAAACTATATTATAGAAAATTATAAATATGTAAAAAGATTAAAAATTTAAAAGATGTGATATTTAACTATATTAGACATTGCATAGAAATTCTGATAAGTATTTCTTTGTATTACTGGAATAATTTTACAATTTGTACAAAGGTACACATCACAAAAATTGTGACTGAATTTTACACTTTTATTTTCTTTATTTTTAGAAATTAAGTTTTCACATATTGAAGAAATCTAATTAGTTTATGTAATAAGTAGATTCCTTCTGCATTGTGATGATTATGCCAGACTAAAGACGTTCTCTTTGAGTTTGACAATATGTACAAACAATACATAGTATTTCTTATTTATAGACAACAGACCCCAATGCTAAGTTTTATCAGTATTACAAATATAGTATCAACACCATTGCAAAAAGTACAAAGTGTACTAAGATTCCAAATTTAAATATTAATATTTACATATATAAAACTAAATATTTTATGTAAAATAATCAAGATTCTCATTCTAATACTTATAGAAGATTAAATCTTTCTTAATTAGCACCATTTATGAATATAATGGTGTTGATTTTGATCAAAAGTAAATTAAACTTTTGCAATACTGTAAAAATGAAAGATACTCTTTTTGCATTAGGATATGCTTAATTCAATATTCTTGACATATTTATAAACCATCTGTTGGCTTTATAAATAAAGCTGTTAGAGCAAAGATAAGGAATACTACTCCTCCAATGAGAGTAACTGAAATATTGAGAAGTAGAATTAAAGTCTAATAACAGATCATTATCAATAGGAAAATTTTTAAAGTAAATACTAACCTGTTCTCACTGATATCCTCTGAGCTATCATACGCCCTCCAATTACAGCTAAACCAGTACAAAATGAATGTCCTAAAACACCACCAATTACAACACCATACACATCCTAAAATTCATTAAAATTTTATGCGATACAAAATCAAATATGATTTTTATTTATATAATAAATAACAAAATTTTTTTATTATTGTTACCTCTCGAGCTGCTAAAATAATTGTTGTTAACTGAGAACGATCTCCCCATTCAGCAAGAAAGGTAAGAGAAAAGGCTTGTAAAAATATTCTTGAAAGCATCATTAAAGCACTGGCTTTTTGACTTTTTCTAATAACACCAGTTTCTGGATCTTGAACAAGTGTTGAACTACTTTCTTTTTCAAACTAAAACATAAGTAGAATTTAATAAAAATATGAATTAAGCATACTATTATTTTTAATATTTACATCATCTTCTCTTTTTCTTAAATCTGATTGTACTTCTTCAAGTTCTTCTTGACCTTCATTTGGTGACATATAATATCCATCTTTCAACATTTTTAAACCAAACAGGGCAAATAAAGCAGTGGATATGTAGTACGTGTAGGCTCTAGGAATTATGGTAGCAGCATATCCAAAAATAACTAAAATAAAAATAAAATAATATATATTCATGCAATAAAATCTGAAATAAAGCATTAGATTGTAATGTAAAGAATTTTTTAAAATTACCTGATAGAATAGTCATAACAGCTAATGCTCCTATAGCTCCAATAAATACTGTTAATCTAGGGTGTCTCATAGCCATAATTGCAGCAATAAAAAATGTTTTATCTCCTAATTCAGAAACTACAATCACTGACAGTGATGCTATAAATGCATGAAGAAATCCTAGATTTTCCATTGAAGTCATTGGGGTTACACTATCAATTCTCTATAATATTAAATTCGCAAAAAATTAAAAAATTAATTTAACCAAAGAAAATAATTATTTTTATCTAAATCAACTTACATCTGAAGCCATAGATGATTGAGATCTTTCCACGTCTGTCGGCATTTTTTCTCCATAAGTTAGATTAAATAAAACGTAAAAATATAATATTAGTATATAAATATGCCGATGGTCAATCATTTTTTCACTTAATTAAAGAAAAAACAATAATATTGTAGATTTTCTCAAACTTTTGTTCACCAGATTGTTGAAACGAATTTCGTGCCAAGTGTTCGTGGAACTAGAGTAGAGGAATAGAATAAAAAATTTAGAGGCTAGCTTTTGATTTCGCGAAATTCGTGAGATTTGTACACACACTCATCAGTAGAAAAATGTTTGTAAAGGGATGAAAGCAGAGACTGAGAGGATCATTGGACACGAAGATTCTTCTTATCTCTGTGAGAAAGTATACCGATGTCAACCGTCTAATTTCTCATGACGAACTGGTAAATATGGAGGAATTTGAAAAAATAGATTGGTAAGTAAAAGTCAAGCTGATCATAAAATAAGGTTATACAAATATATTTGCATTGACGTTATGTCCGTACATGCTTATTCTCAATGTCATTTTTTTGTATTGACGATTAGAATTTTTACTGTTTTACATAAACAATCGTTGTATAATGAAAACGGTCAGATGTAATTGTTTTCTATTTCAGGACTCCTAACATTGAAGACATAATAGATATTCCATTTTTCGAAGAAAGTCGTTTGCAAAATGAAGGCGCAATGTATAAAATCTTGAATGGGATATTTGAAGATCCATTTCAAGACATAAGACCAGTTATTTATAAAAATAATGGAAATCCGACTGTAAACCAGAATAAAACGAAACCTGCAGTAATAGTTGCAAAGAAAGGAAAAGGAAAAGGAAAAAAAAAGAGAACAAAAAAGAAAAAAAATAATTAACTCAAAATTATAAAAGATTTTTATTAAAATTTGTATATTTTATATAAGAAACAATCTTTTTGTATTAACTGAATACTCAAAATAAAAATATTATAAAAAAGGTTTCTTCAAAGTAATTGTTTTTGTGTCACATTTTAATGAATACTTATATAAAGAAAGAATTATATTTTATGAGTAATTAATTAAATAAATATTTAATAAGCATATTTTATTTTTTATAAAATACAAGGTTCATTTTTACTTGAAAAAAACAGAATAACTTAAATTGTTTTTAATCAAATGATGAGTATTATCCAATTATAAATTATAGTATGAAAAATAAGGGTGGGAAAGCCAACAGATTAAAAATTATTTATATATTATTTTAAGTTTTTTAATGCTTTTTATAATAATTTTTTTACTCATGTATGTGCAAATTTTATAGAACTAGCTAAATTCAAGCTATTCTATTTTTTTTATTACGCGTATTAGAAATTTATTCATTATATTATATAAGCTTAAAATATTTTTTCTATTATAATTATAATTTCGAGAATCTTTTTGAGAATTTTAAATACTTTTATCAACAGTCAACAGTGCAGGATATTATATATTCTTTTTAGTAACTATTAAGTACACCGCATTGTTACGAAGCGCCACTTTCTGCGGTTTGATTTTGCTTTTAGTAAACAAGCGCGGAAAAATGTGTAATTTGGCTGGTTGAAACTTATTTGATTTTAAATAAAACAAAGAATTATGGTAATATTAATCAAAATTATAAACTTATGTCAACAATTCTTTAAAGTTTATTAATTAAACTGAAATCAAGATTGTGTTTACATCTTAAGGCTCTTTGAATACACTAACCTCTATTATTATTAAATTTTAAACAATTATAAAAATATATTTTGGATTAATTTTTTAGTACGACATTAATCATTTTTAAAGAATTTTAATGTTCAACATTAGATATACTTGTGATAAAAATTGATAAATAAAAATGGTTCTTTTTCTTTAGATTCGATCACAGGCACCAAGTAAAGTAGGCAAACGCCCTTTATTAGTTGATGTGGATAGTAGTCAATTTACACAAAAACTGAGTTTAGAACCCGTGGAAAAGAAATTATCAAATAAAGAAAATAAGCGTCGAAGAACTGAAAAAAGTGTACAAATATCAGAATTTAAACTGCGTGCTTTAACATCAAATGATATTTCAGTTGTTCAAGAAGTTGTATCAGAACATGTCAGTGCTTTCATTTTTTTCATCATTGTAAATAATTATAAGTTTTTTACGAAGTTTATCATTGTAGGAAGAACGCGTTAGAAAACTATTAAGTAAGCCATTTAAGATTCCAATTCCTGGTTATGAATGTTCTGGACGGGCCCTTGGTTTTCGTTTTGCTGGACCAAGAAGAGCTTTACATGATCCTGATGAACCTAATGCTCTGGTTGTTTATGCACCACCAGAAATATCAGAACATGAAAATATAAAAATTGATGAGTTAGTTTTATTTTACAATTATTAATGTTATGATAATTAAAATATACATGCTTCTTGCACAGGTTGCATAATGCACTGTACAAATATAAAAATACTGTTTTTAATTAAAATATATTCATTTTTTAGGAATAAAAAATTAGTACACGTGGTGATTGATCCAATTTTGTGTAATATTCTCAGACCTCATCAAAGAGAAGGTGTTAAATTTATGTATGAATGTGTTACTGGCAAACGAATAGAAAATGCTTTTGGTTGCATTATGGCAGATGAAATGGGTCTTGGAAAAACCTTGCAATGTATAACTTTGCTTTGGACACTTTTAAAACAAGGTCCTGAGGCAAAACCATTAATTGAAAAAGCAATAATTGTTGCTCCAAGTTCATTGGTGAAAAATTGGTATAACGAAATTTATAAATGGCTTAATAACAGAGTAAAACCACTTGCAATTGATGGTGGCAGTAAATCAGACATAGATAAAAAACTAACTGGATTTATGAAAACGTACGGACGCAGATGTGCTAATCCTATTCTTATTATTAGTTATGAGACCTTTAGACTCCATGCTCATGTCTTACACCAAGATGAAGTAGGACTTGTTTTATGTGACGAAGGTCATCGATTAAAAAATTCTGAAAATCAAACTTATCAAGCTCTAATGGGTTTAAAAGCCAAACGAAGAGTTTTATTGAGTGGAACACCCATCCAAAATGACTTATTAGAATATTTTTCTTTAATACACTTTGTAAATTCAGGTTTATTAGGTACAGCTCAGGTGATTATTCTTTATTTTGTAAATTTTAATAATGAATATTTTGCTTTTCTGCTAATATTATTTTTGTTTAATAGGAATTTAGAAAAAAATTTGAAATTCCAATTATTCGAGGGCAGGATGCTGGTGCAACAGACAAAGAGCGTCAGCTCGCTCAGGAAAGACTGACAGAATTAGTAACCATTGTAAATAAGTGCCTTATTAGGCGTACTAGCGCTTTATTATCAAAATATTTACCTTTGAAATACGAATTAGTAGTTTGTATAAAAATGACTTCTTTACAAACTCAACTGTATAAAAATTTTATCAAAAGCGAAAGTATTAAAAGGTCAATGCAAGGTAAATTAAATATTTTTTCTATAAACAAGTATTAAAAGAAAACTATAACTATAACTTTTTTAATTTTATTTACTAAAACTCTATTTTTATTTAGAAAAAGATAGTGGTGTCAAAAAAGGAAGTCTTTCAGCCTTATCTGCTATTACACTTCTTAAAAAATTGTGCAATCACCCTGATTTAGTGTACGAGAAAATTCAAGAAAATGCAGAAGGCTTTGAAGGTGCTGCAAAATTATTGCCTGCAAATTATAGTACAAAGTAAGTGATTTGTAAATATTTTAAAGATATCTTCTAAACTAATTACATTATAATTTTTAGGGAAGTTATGCCTGAATTATCTGGTAAACTCATGGTTCTTGATTGTCTACTGGCTTTTATAAAGTCAACAACAACTGATAAAATAGTCTTAGTATCCAATTATACTCAGACATTAGATTTATTTGAGAAGCTTTGTGCTAAACGAAAATATAAATATGTACGACTCGACGGTACAATGAGCATAAAGAAGAGAGCAAAAGTTGTAGATAACTTCAATAATCCTGATAGTGGTGATTTTATATTTATGTTAAGTTCTAAGGCTGGAGGGTGTGGTCTGAATTTAGTGGGCGCCAATCGCCTTGTAATGTTTGATCCTGATTGGAATCCAGCAAATGATGATCAAGCCATGGCGAGAGTTTGGAGAGATGGTCAAAAGAAATGTTGCTTCGTTTACCGTTTCCTTTGTGTAAATTTATTTTTTACTATCTTATATATTTTTTTAAAGTAACAAAATAATTGAAATTTAATTAGTAAAGAAATTAATTTCAGTACGTTAATTAACTAACAAACACCAAAAAATAAAAAATTTTGTTTTGCAGACTGGTTCAATTGAAGAAAAAATTTTCCAAAGGCAAGCTCACAAAAAAGCTTTAAGTTCTACAGTTGTAGATCAAGATGAGGATGTAGCAAGGCACTTTACTCAGAATGATTTAAGAGATTTGTTTAGCCTTGAAGAATCTACATCCTCTGATACTCATGCAAAGTAAGTTTTAAAAAAATATATATTAATATAAAATATTTTTGAAGTATATATAAAGTATTCTTTATATATATTTTCATGCATAGTTTCTAATATGAATTAACATCGCAAAATTTTAATTTTAGATTCAAATGTAAACGCTGCATTAATGGGATAGAAGTAAAAGGTCCACCCGAAAATTCTGACTGTACTTCTGACTTGTCAGACTGGAGGCATTCACACAATCCAAAACATATACCTGACATACCACTTAGACAATGTTGGTCCAGTGGAATATCTTTCGTGTTTCATCATCGTTCTCATGAACAAGTTAAAACCTAATAATTAAACAATTTCACATTTCGATATTTTCGAAAATTTCAGAGTCCTGTGATCAGAGTCAAAGATTTTGAGTTATTTATCAAAAACTAGACGCAATGTTTTTTTAAGTAGATTAATTGATTAAAGATAAGTCGTTAACTATAGAAAACATAAGATAATATTTTATTTAAATGGGCAGTTTCAATTAAAGATAGCAATTAAAATTAAAATAAGTGCATTTGTTCACGTAAACATTGTGCACAATTTAGCATTCGTAAAATTGAGATATAAATATATTGATTTATGTTAAACTGTGCACAATTAAAATGTGCCCAAATATTAACAAATCGATGCCTTGCATTGAAGTGTAATACGTTAAATCGTTGTATTATTTATTTATGATTGTATGCGTGTTTTTCTTACCTATTTGTAAAATATTTGTACATTTGTAACAAATTTAACTTCTTTGTTTAAAAAATGAAAAGTAAAATTAGATTACTACATAATGTAAAGTGATCTGGAAATCACAAAATACTATTTTATGTTCATAAATTGTATAAATTAAATTTTGAAGAATTGATTTTCCTTTATCCTTACGTCATTTTATTTTTAAAAATTATGGCATTCAACATTGTACCATTTCCCTACATTAGCGGCAGGCAGATTATGATTCACTGTGTTACCGTTCTTATAAGTGTATTTCTAGGAATGGCACTATATGTATTATAATTATGCATATAATGCAAAGTGTTTATAATTTCAGTCATCAGTATTGTTAATGTTAATATTTCATGCGTTTTTAATTTAAAAAATAAAAAATTTAAAAGTTATAAAACTATAAAGTTTCTTCAAAATACATTTCGAATGCTCCGATTTACTCTGAAATCGAAAGTAACATTCATAATATACGCAAAGTTGATACTCTGGCGGGTGTAAGTAGGACGCATCTACCTATATATATATATAATTAAGGCTATAGCTATAAGGGATGTCGATGCTAGAAAGTCGGCAAAACATTTATGACAGTATTCTACAGATTCTACATAAATGACATTTTATACGCATGATACGTACGCGGATGGATATTCGCCGTTCAGCAAACATTTATCTCAGCGATTTCTGTCAATGAGAAAGAAAGAAACCGTTTCGACCTCGTGAATAGACAGAGCGAGAGAAAGCGCGCGCGCGTGATTTCATATAGGAATTTAGAACAAAGCGGGGGAGAAAAAGTTGCCTTTCCACTAGCTTCCTATTTCCTTTTTTTCTGAACGAATTCCTAGAAAACATAGTAAAACTGCGTTTAAATCAAAGAAAATCAGCTTTGATCAATCAATAAGATTTTTTGGATCATAAATAATTAATTTCGGTAATCTGATCGAAATAAGCAGCTACCAAGTGGAAAAATCATAATCCCCGAAAAAGAAGAAAAAAGGAAGCACGCCAGCGTCAAAGGTGTCACGTGGTCAGAGAAGGCCGAACGGTGATTGGTCACGAGGCGCCTTCTCCTTTCCCCTGCCACTGACCGAGCAGACCGAGATGTAAGCGGAAACTGCATGAGTGTGAGAGAGATGGGTAGAGTAGTGAATGCCGCCGCCGTTCTGCGGGCTTGTCGCCAAGCCAAGCGGCTCTCCCGATCAGAATAGTTCCAGATGTGGCCATGTTAAGTTTAAAACTTTGAAGTTTTGCGCATCCGACGACGATCATCACTTCTAAACGATTTCGCAAAATCACTCTTAACCGACAACACTGATTAGACTTTTGTCGAGCCTCGAGAACGAGAGATCACGAAATCGACAGATATACGCGCTAAGCGCATTAACAAAAACGCCTTATTGCCTGCTGTTCGCTGCTGCCCGGATAGTCACTGACGAGAATTGTAATAACTGAAGCACGCCTTCTCATTTTTCTCTTTTTTCTTTAAATTTACAAGGGTTTGTTGTCTCGGGACATTTTTTTTTCTCTCGTCTCGCATTCTTTACTCTTCGTGTCGTGGGAACGTGAAACGTTTTTGCCGCGCAGTTTTCCTCTTTCCTCTTTGCTTTCGAGTTCGCGCGACATATTGGTTTCTTTTCGACGAGTTCGGATTACGCTGACTCACACGTGCCAAATAACATTTTTCGAGCACTCACTTTATTTTCAACAAGAAAATTCAAGATGGATGCTCGAAAATTGACCTCTATTCGAAAAATCACCTTCGTCCCGGCTTTTTCCCGACTCTGAATTTTCTCGAGTTCAAATCCGAAAGAAAACGGATTATAATGAATTGGACACGTAGAAGATTTACGATACGGACATTATATTCATAAATCGACGACCTCGACGCCATTTTTCGGGAGGATTTAGAGTTCTCTTTGGATTTATCGGCCAGCTGCGCACGCAACACACCGACAGAAGCGACGCGATATTTCGCATACAGACACACACAGACACACGCATACGTAATTCCATTCGGTCACGCTCTCCAATCTCGTGCGAGGCGTTAATCGCGCTCGAGAGAAGACGAGGACGTTGTGTTTTGCCGCGATGAATCAATGGTCTTTGTAAGTTTTCCTATAGGAAAGAAGGGGGGGATCGCTCGATTTATTAATAAAGAAAAAAAGAAACGTGCAGTGCTTAGCACGGGGTGTGAAGCTTAGATTTGACAAGTGTACGTATATTCGTTAAAAGTACATAGGCGGTCGTTCTCTATCCGTTATACAAAACCCTTTTTGTTGCGTGTACGGACACGCGCGGGTATCATTCATACATATACGCATCTACACTACACATGCTGTTGTGAATTTCGAACTTAAACACCCGGAAGAGAAGAGGGAGGGAGAGAGAGAAAGAGAGGGAGATAGGTCGGGATTGACGTTGTTTTCGTCGCGTCCGAGAGTCGGAGAGGGGGGATAGAACAAGAAGTCACGGGAAACTGCCCTTGGGAGAGAGTGACGGACCAGACGATCGATAACAGGTTATGATATTGTCAGCTCCGGAAGTTTTAGAAAACTCGCGAGACATGCATGTTTAATTAATTCATGAGCGGGAGAAAGAGAGAGAGAGGAAAAAAGAGTCTATAATGCCCTTTTGAACTATAAGCGACTAATGCTAACTCTGTCCACTTACGACGGCGCAGCGACGTATACCACGCATTACAATGCAATGTATAGGAACGTGTGAGTGCTTATGTAAAATGACGATGTTTGACTAAATTAAATGAGGCTATGGCTATGTTGTCGATGACACGAGAGATTTCGCCAATGTGTATACGTACGTGCCAATGAGCACATATGATACCTAAGTGTTGAACAGTAGCACACAATAAGTTCAAGTATACTATCATGCAAAGTAGGTATATACACAAGCACATTAACGATGTACACTTAAGGACTGGCCAATTTTATTTGGCCGTCCGATGTATCCTCTTATTTTATTATTTTTACTATTTATTATTTCTTAATTCATTTCAATTTTTTTTTTTTTTTTATTAATCTTCCGACGTTTCATTCTTTTATCATCATCTTGACCTCACAGTGACTATACCTTTTTGTTTTTAATGTTTACTTGCTATCTTAAAGAATTAGTTAAGTTTTTAGGTGGTTTCTTGGAAGATCGAAAATGTCAATGCGAGTAATAAGGAACTCTTGGATGCTACAAGTGTTTGGGTAGCAGAGTTGCGTTGCTCGTTTTATTTCAAGTAAAAAATGATTACGTTCTCTCGGACGTTTTTCTTTGGAAGAATTTACTTTAGAAGCAATGACGATTGAATGTACCAAAGAATTTTTCTTTCAAGAAAACATCGATCGCAAAATTTATCAAAATCAAACTATGAAAATTTAATTTTTTTGAATGAACAATTTAATAATTAGTTTATAATTAATTAGTACTATTTACAAAAATATAGCTTTGCTATTCAAAGCACAGTGAAATAAAAATTTTTCATTCAAATTAAATTATTTTGAAAAGTAATTAATTAATATTTAATTGCACCTAATAAAAAAAAACTAATTTATTTAGTATTTAAATAATTAAAACTGCTTATTTTATCTAAAAAAAAATTAACGCTTAAAAAAAGTCACAAAATAACTATTTTCTCAATAGTTGTTCATTAAAGAATTGCAAAAAAATTTAGCTAATTTAAAAAAAAGAGATCGCAAGTATCATTTCCATAGATAATTAAATCCATTAACAATAACCAAAAGTCACTCGGTCATAAATTCATCTTCCCC
>UCOM01001178.1:0-47921 GCA_900474385.1 Ormyrus pomaceus
CCCCCCCCCCCCTGACGTCGGATTGACTTGGAAATGTACGGCTGACTGGCCCGGCGGAGCGGATTCGAGCGTTATTGCCACGAAGCGAGCGCGGAGGGAATTGAATTATGGGCCGCGATATCGCGTTACAACTATTGTAATTTAGGTTGAGTTAGGCTGAATTATACTACGATCGACTTCGGCGAACGTTAACAGGTGCCGCTTAATTAAATGTCCGCGCCGACAGTCTGCGGGCTCGAGTGTCTTTCGTTTGTTTATTTATCTACTACTTGCGCGCGATTGACGGATTGTCGGAGTTTCTCCTCGGGTGCCTTATCGATTGGCTTGGTAGTTGTGCACTTTGTTGTCTGTTACCTATTTTTAATTGAACGTCTGGATTAAGATTTACTCGACGCGTTTGTTCGTACTTCGTGCAGGATTTTTAGAACGAAAAATCTTTAAAAATTTTAATTAAAAATTAAAGTAATAAAACTTGTTTTTTTTTTTTTATAAATAATCACGGAAAATTCGTGCATCCCCTTGAAACCTAAAAAAAAAAAAAAAATAGTCGAAATTCTGACGAGAATAATTCATTTTTAATCAAATAAATTAATGGCATATTTTTATGCAGCCGCAGCGTCACAAAAAATTTCGTTACAAATCATCGTTCATACCGATTTTTCTCCCAATTAATTAATAACTCAGCATCCCATCAGCGTTTAAAGCTCCAGCTTTCCACCCTCGAAGCGGCGCGGGCAATCTCAATCAATCAATCAGCCGAGCAGCCACTCAGTCAGTCAGCTGGACGTTTGCGAATCGCGCGCGTTTTATAATCCCGCCTCATAAATTTCCATCCTCCTTGCCGGGAATAATAATCCTTTCTTCTTCTTGCCGATTGAGATCGTTATTGAGATCACTCGGTTTCTCGATTTTCATTCTGGGTAATATGCTCGAAGGTGTGTCGAAGTTATTACAACATTATGCTCTGGTCAGTTGTAGGTTAGGATATGAATAGGGAAACATTCTGATCGTGTGATAGCTACGTTTAAAATTCGAGTGAGACTGAAAGTTGTAAAGTTAAGTTGTCTAATTGTATATAATAAATGGTCTGGAATAAAAAAATTTTCTCGAGAATTTTAAAATTTCAATAGTTTACCACTAATACTTATTCTAAAATTCCCGTCTCATTAATAAACGGTACAAAGTAAAAAAGTTGAAAAAACTTTGCTTAAAACATTCAACGTAAACCGAAGTTTTAAAACAGAACATCGTTACGCGGCCAATCTCTTTACCCTTGTTGCGCTTCCCAATGCTCCTCTTTACCTTGGGCGCTGTCTCCGACGCCGTTTACCCAGTAATTTTGGGAATCCTGCGTCATGTTGCGATACTTGCGATTTCGTTGCAGCCGCACGAAGGTTTTGCTTCGATTTTTACCTCGTTTTATATCCAAGCGGTACAGAGTACATAATTTTCAGTTCGCTAGAAATATATAGAATAAGTATATGATAAGGCATCAAATTTGACATCTGTTACACAACCTTTTTTTTTTAATAGTATAGCTTAAAAGATTCCAATCGGTCTCGAATAAGTTTATAGAATCTAGATAAAGTGCACTATATTATCTATCTTATACTTGCCCAAGTTTTCTTCATCGGTAATTTACTTCAAGACCAAAGCAAACGCAGGCACACGAAATTCGAAAAAAGAAAGTTGTCCAATAGAACGCGATTACACTGGAAACTCGAAGGTATAAGTACAGCCAGCGAGACTTTCTCATTTTTAGCCTCGAATCACGTGGATCCGTGGCGCATCAGTTCGTCGAGTCGAGAAAAATCGGAGGTAAAACAAAGTTGTGGGCGCCATTGTTTGATTGTCAATTGCATTTCACGTCAATAGAAGGGTAAGGGGGGGGAGGGGGGGGGTCGTTACGCAATCTCGTGTGCTCGGCTACTCGTTGCCGCGTTGCGCAACAGCCACGCCGGAACGAGAGGCTCTCCTCTCTCTCTCTCTCTCTCTCTCCGGCCTTAGGATTATGATAAATTAATGAATCGATCGGACGAAAATCAAGCGGGCACATTGTGTCGCGTTTTGCGGAACTGTCCGCTCAAGCAGCCGCCGCTGCTTATGCAACGTCTTCTCTCCCTTTTGTCGGCGCGGGCTTTCAATTATCAGTCGGACGCCCGATGTTAGTGTGGATTGTGGAATGTGCTTCGATTTAGATTTCTAAGGAAGTTCGAGGAATTCGAAGGGTATTAAAGAGCCGAGACTTGGTCGTTAAGGACTATACTTGGACATTTCTAATGTATATTTACAGAGTCTAATGTTTGGCTAATTGAGAAGTGCAGACAATTAGTGGACGTAAATAATTAAAAATTTATCGATTGCTTATGCAAGATGATATCCTTTTTGAAGGGGGCACTAATTATTAATTATTACTAATAATATATTCTTTTATGAGTTGCGAAAGCCGTTTATTAACCAGTTTAGTTATCTATTTCGAAGATTTTCAAGTATTTATTAAACTTGATTGGAAACTGTTCAAAATGGTTCTAGTTTTAAAGTATCTCAAATAAAATGAAGTTCATTTACATTTACTTATATCCTAATGATATCACACTTCACCATTGATTCAGCAGTTCAATTACAATACAAAAAATAACATTCAACGGTTACATATTTCTACGATTTCGAATATCCAGCAGGTATTACAGAGATAAAGATAACTAAAGAATGACACAAGTCTCCTTAATGATACATCATTTCTCAAAGATCGCGCTCGGATTATCAAACGACAAGGAAATTTCTTCGCCCAGCGCAAACTCCTCGCGAAGACAGTTTTTTTTTTTCTTCTAAAATCAATTAAGCCGCAACGGCGCTTCGAGTCGACAACCCGAGAGGAGACTCCGAGGTGAAAAAGGCAAACGGAAATAATCGATTCAAAGCAGCCGCGCGCCGCAAAAAAAAAAAGCAGCAGGCAAATCGCGCACAGTCATCGCTTACGTACGGAACTAGACCGGCTTTTGAGTTCCTGCAAAGTTATCTCTCTCTCTCGCAACACCTCGACGATTCCTCGGCCTCTCGGGCGGTGCGCGTCGATAAAAAAGGAACTCCTCCCGGCCGTCGCAACAACGTCCAGACGAGTCGCTCGCATAAAAAAAAAATAAGAGGAGAGCCTATATCCTCTTTCTCTCGCGAGGCGGCCCCCGGATGACGTGCAGAAGCGGCCGAGTGTGCACTGGTCTATATAGACGTGTAGTGTCGTGGATCTGCCGTATCGGTCGAGTAATTCGTGTATTGACACGTGTCAGGCTTTTGAGGATTCAATTGTCGCGAGGTGCGCGCACTCGATCGAGTCTTCCGTGGGGAGAGCCGCGAAATCGGTTTGCGAGGATATACAGATGGTTGATCGTGTCCGCGGAGTGCTGCGGATTTTTAATCGGGGGATCGTAACGTTTCAGTGTTGATGCATTTTGTTATTATTTATTAAAAGAACGGAAAATTTATTAATTTATTGACCAATTGCGAGTTCAGAATTTGTTAATATCAATCGTATTTACCTGATATTTATAGCAGTTATTTATTGTTTTTTGATACTTTTCGAGGTTGATTTAATACATGAATATTTAATAAGAAGATAATCCGTTAATTCAAGTGAGTATTTCCATTTAAAGTACGCTAATTATTCAAAATGATTAAACATTATACATTTAAAATGAGTCAAAAATCCGCATTAAAGAATCGGAGCTCAATCACGAGTAAAATTACATTTATAAATTCCAAATGTAATTTACAATAAATCGTTTTATTAACGGGCACATCGTTAAATATTCGTTAGGGCTTTATATTTACCAGTAAATCTTCCTGTAATACAAATAAAAACGCGAATTTCGTATAATCTCCACCAAAATTTCGGTCCAATTCATCAATCCGCCCACTCGACGATAAACGAATCTTACTAGAAAGCCATTCGCCTTCTTTCGCGGGCCGAGAGCGCGGAAAATAAGTGCCGCTAACAAACAGCGTCCACTCGTCCAAACGAAGGCAAACATTTGCCCACCGCATTGTCCCCCCCGGCTCATCCGTCAAAACAATCGTACACCGTAATCACTAAAGTACGGTGTGCACATCGAATCTTCTTCATTGTCCTTCGGGCCGATTTTATTATGTCGGGGAGGGAGAGTCGCGGGGGAGCATTAATCCTCGTGTGCGCATGTGCGGCCGTTACGGACAGGTGCCGGCAGGTGCAACAGGTGAAGGCTTGCCGATCTTCGTGCCGATATGCCTAAAAGCCGAGGCGACGAGCAGCTCGGGCTCTTTTTTACCCGATAAGGCAGTAGACGAACGTTGCGGATGGAAGCGGGCGGTTGTCGCTGTTGACTGCTGCTTCGAGTGTCGATGAGTGTCGCGGATGTGAGAAGGACAAATTTATATGAATTTATAAATGTCTTTGGGAACTGTTGTAGACAGCCTATTGAAGTATATTAGAAACATTTTGCTTGAGCATCTTTAATTGTTGGATTAATATTAAAAAGATGTTAAGTACTTTTGTGTACTACTGTAACCTTACGTTACGCTCGATGCAATCAAACTAAATCCTCAAGTCAAATAGTAACGTCGCATCAACCAATCACACTGCACTTACAATGAGAATTAACCAATCGTAAGTGTTTCATTCCCTCATCACCCGCCAACCCGAAACGATCTCTCGATCCATCAAAAAAAAAAAACCAAAAAATTCGCCCTTCGCTCCGTAACCTTCACCCAATCCTCTCGCTCTCGGAAAATGACAGGGCGGCCGACCTGCATTCGGACTCGGTGTCCGATCACGTGTCGCGCTGGCCCATCCCCCGCACGGCGGCGGCTCTCCGGGGCTCGTATAATCGTAACAAAGCCGGCCGAGGGGTGGCGTGTCCTCCGCTCCTTTTTGCGGCTCTCGACACGACGGCGAGCGCGCGCAAGAGAGAGAGCCGGCCGACAGGGACCGCGCGACCTCGCGGGAATATCAAACGGGAAGAGCAGACGGAGACGCGGGCAGGGACGGACGCCGGGGCTCGGGGGCCCCCCGGATGATCTTAAAGGCGATGGACGGGAAGGGGAGCGAGGAAATTTTCGGTTTTCGGGATGGATCGAGCTTCCGTTCTCTTCGTTAGTTGGGCGCTTAATTAATTTTTTTTGTTGCTCTTTTATTTAAACGCGAAATTTCGTTCATCCCGCACTAATCGAGAGACAAGTACCCTAAATTCAGAGAAAAATTGAAAAATTTTTCAATAATTTGTCGTTAAATTTGCTTTGTACCTTCTTAAAAAGCAATTGTACACAAAAATAATATTTGACAAGTATTCTAAAAATATTTCACAGTATAGTTTCAAACTTGCTTATAAAAAAAAGTACAAAGATAAAAAGGCAAACGAGCGTCAAAGGCACAATCCAAAGTATATTCTCGAGCTCGATAAAAAAAAAGGCAAAATACACATTCAGATTTAAGCGCGCACCGCTCATAAACGCCGAAGTAAGACAATAAACGGCCGCGGCTATCGGTAACCCAGCTCGATCTTATCCTCGCCGCTCTGGCACTCGATCCACCTCCTCCGTCATCGCGTCAATCACGACATCTCAACGTCTCTCTTTACCCCCGTCGAGCGGCCAAGACGGCGCGGGGGACGGCTTCTGGTCGGCAAGGCAGGGATTCGTCGCGCCCTGTAAAATTGATCGCGAGCAAAAAGACGCGGCGACTGGCTAAGTGTCGCGCACGGCGTGCGCTATTTTTGACGGAGACCTGCGCCCGAGACAGAGAGAGAGAGAGAGAGAGCGACCCGTCGAGGAGCGATGGAATTTTTGAGGGGAACGGATATAGGATTTGAAGAGAGTTTGTTGACGTTGATGAATTGGTTTTAGATTCGATTTCTGCATTATGGATAGTTATGAGGATTGATATTTTCCCGGTGGTAATGATAGACGATTCTGTTATTTTAACCAAAAGCACAACTGTCGTATTGATTTTAGCAGCAGAAAGTGCTTTCGCGAAATGACACACATTTTAGAACGAACCGTTCGGAAAATTAGCCCAATATTCGATTTCCACCTAACTGCGAATTACGTCACGCCTTCAAAGTAGTATCGAAATAGAAAAAATTACGCCAACCACGAATTATTCACCTCCCTCGGCTGCGTGTCGTTCATTTTTCCTCCCGCCTAAAAAATCCCTCCCCTTCCCGACCATTCAATCTACCGGTCGAAATAGCCGCGGCCGTTAAAGCGGAAGCTTCCCTCCTCTCTCTCTCTCTCTCTCCTCTCCTCGGGCGACTCCCTCGCGGAGCTCCGTCGAAGCCTCTCTCGGCGCATAGAAAATGTACAGAGGAGAGGAGAGGCCTCTCGACCTGCGCTACTAACTAACCGAACCTTACCCTCCCCCGTCGCGCGGCGACGCGGATGGCTTTCGGAACGCGAGAGGAGAGAGAGAGAGAGAGAAAGAGCGATCGGCCGCCCGGGCGACTTTGTGTGAGTGTGCACCGCGAGAGAGAGAGAGCGATTTTAACGCGCGCCTCCTCCTTTAGTGCGCACGCACAATCGACGCGCTGCACGGTGCACAGGCTTAATTGCGCGCGCGGCGCGCAGTTGCCGAATGCAGCATGGCCGACGGATATCCGAGAGATCGCGACCGAGACGGGGACGGGATGCTAATTTTGCCGCTCGTTTCGCGGATGATGAACTTTTTCGTTGTCTTGTATACCCATTCCAGGGAATCAATTTGTATTTCCTGAAAATTCGTGGCCGTTCAATGAAAATTTATCGAGTCGACGTTCACTGCAAAAGATTAACGCTAAAATCATCGACATTCTGCCGATCTCGAATTCGGCTAAACAAAAAAAATCTCGCTGAAACGTCAATCTCGAGCACTGAAATCCGTCCGCGAATCTCGGCGCGCGCGTAACTCGCTCTCGCGTCCGAAAAATTTTTTCGCGCCTCGATAAACTCTTTACGAGCCGCTTAATTACTCGCCGCGAGAGAGTATCTTCCGCGCTCGTAAAGTTCCCGACCTATCGTAAACCCATCTGGTTCCCCCCCCCCCCCATACCCCCCGCGACATTTTCTCTCGCGCGGCGAGATTAAGGAGTGCGTATATACGGGATTAGCGTACAAAATGGCGAGAGCCGCGGCGCGCGATAACAAGAAAGTCGCCGAGCCGCGAGAGTCCAGAGAGAGCCCGCCGCCGCCGCTGCTAATGGACTTTCCGCGTTGGCGGCCCGATCGTCCGCGGGTCCGCTAATTCGCGCTCTTGTTTACGAGGCCGAATTTTGGGCTTCCTAACGATTCGATTCTCGATGTAATATCCCGCGGTATTTTATCGCTCTTCGCGAGTTGACACTCGGAGAATGGGCTGGAGAGAAAAGATTTTTTTTTTCTTTTCCTTTGAACGATTCGCTGATAAGTAGTTATTTTTGGCGATGAGAATGTAGATCGTACAAGTCAGATCGAAGTTAGACCTTTTTTTCCGAGATATTTGCTTATCTCTCGAATGCGCGCGATAAGTGTTCCATTATCAGCGGTTCGATCTTTTAAACGAGACTCGCGTATAAATTGTCGACTATAGACACCTCGCGAACGAGATCTAAAGAAGTCGATCGAAAGAACTCAATTGAGAAAAATTAATTCGGGGATTTCCGTAAAATCTTAAAAATCAAAGTGACACTATCCAGTGTCCAACTGTTCTTAAATTGAAACGGCCGAGCTTAAAAAACCGAGCTTAAAGTCCAGCATTGACCTTCCGAGGGGAAAATCGTTCCGCGAAAAGGCAGCTCTCATCGAAAACTCGCATCATCCCACACCTCTGGGCAGCAGCAGCAGCAGCAGCAGCAGCATCAGCAGTAGCAGCGGCGGCAACGGCGGCGGCGGCGGCGTACGCAAGCCCTCCCGGCTGGAAAGACTCCCTCTCTTGAGCTCCCTCTTCTCTCTCTTGGCAGCTCTCTGCTCTTCCCCGTTCCGGGCCGCACGCGCTTGCCCAGCCGCACACACAACTACCACCACCGCCGCCACCACCACCACCACCAGCAGCGGCAGCAGCAACAGCAGCAGCAGCAGCGAGCAGGCAGCAGCCACCGGCAGCACCTCTCGCGGCGGGCTGCCACCTCCAGCGTCTGGTGGGCTCGCGGCTCTCCGCAGTGCTCGGCCTGTGTCTCGGCCGCGTGGACGTGTGGATCCTCTCTCTGTCGCGGCACGCGCGCGCGCCCCGCGCGGTTGCGCCTCGGTTTTGTTTTGTCGCCCCTCTCTCTCTCTATCCTCGGCGGACCCGGAGTCTATCTCTCTCTCAGCCGAGTAAAGTGAACCCGAGTGTGAGTGGATGTGCGCAGGAGCAACGCCTGCGGCCGGCGTCATGTCTCAATGGCGATAAGGCGCAAGTCCCGGCTCGTCGTGTGCAGCAGCAGCGCGCCCGCCGTCGCCGTCCGCCGACGACGACGAGGCTCGGTACGTACACGCAGACCGGCCGATCGGCCGGGGAGCTTTAAGGAGGAAAAAAACAAGTTGGAGTCCCGAGAGCGCGAGTGACTTGTGTGTGCAAGCCGGGAAAATGGCGAGGGCCAAGACGCCAGCTGGCTCTCTGCGCGCGCACGAGAGCCTCTCACTTGCCTCGCCGAGCGTCTCTCTGTCTCTCTCTCTCTCTCTCTTGCAAACACTCTCTGTGTGTGGACTGCTCGGATGGACGGGCGTTTTCGTCAGGTGGTTAGGGAGATTGGGCTTTTGTTGCCCTCGGTTCAACGTACAAACGTATCCGCGTTTCGTTCCTGTCTGCTTTCGCCGAGCGCTCTGGAAGCTCTTCCAGTGGCTTTTTAACACGACCGATACGAGGAATGTCCGATTTCCATCTTTGATCAGTCGGTACCACTGCAATACGTAGCCTTTGATTGATTTTTAACCTCTTGTAAGCAGCTTCTGAAACTGCAGCTAAAGGCCGCCGCTCTACCACAGAACTCGTGAATTTTTCATCGCGAATAGTCAAGACTAGGTCGACTAACCTTCCAGACACTCCCGCACTCTGTGTACTTCCTCAAACAGTCGAAAAAAAAGACTCGACCAAACCCCGATAAATCAGTCGTTAAAAAAACTGGGTTACCCACCGGTCCAACGAGAATCCACACCCCTGCGCGCCTCAAAATTATCGCCGTCATCCTTGAAATCTCCCCGTCAGCGGGTGTCTTCGCTCGAGGCGGTCTCCGCCGTTCTCGCCGCCATCGAGCCAGCCGTGCGCGTTTCCTTGTTTACCTCCGGCTCTCGGCGGCGGCAATGGCGCCGATATATTATCCCCGAGCGAGTCGAGGGGCCTCAAAAATCGCGAGGAGAGCGCGCCTTAATTATTCGCGGACTCGTCGTCGTCGCCACCGCCGCCGACTCGCGAATATTACGTAACCCAGATCGATTTCGCAAGTCGTCGACGGGACGGTGCTGCATGTGTATATATAAGCGCAATGCCTATGACAATATCGATTTATCAAACCGACGGTGGGCTTCGGCGGCTGGAAAAGCTTCGGGTTATAAAGTTCGGCTGCCGCCGAGAGGAGTTTCGGGAGGATTCTGCTTTTTGCCGGGAAAGTTGAAGGGTTTCGTGCGATTTCGGGAACGTAGGAAGAAAGAGCGGGGAATTTGCGAATAGTTTCGGACCTTCGAGGGATTCGGTGGTGGTTAAAAAACGGTTTGCGCTTCGTAAGCAGCTGTTATTACATCGGTATAATTTCAATGGAGAGTCCGTAGCGTGGACTTTATTCATTTATTCGATCTTTAATATCCCGTTTAATGCGCGATGATAAATGAGAGCAGCGGCAGTCGGTTATTAAATATGTTTAGTCATCGCCTGTCTATATCCTCCGGTAACATATACTGTACTTCCACATGGTTAGTGTCCGTAGAAAAATAAATCGTTTAAAAAACCCAGCTTCAAGTCCGTCTGTTTGTATTCTCGACTCTGACAATCAGTGCACACACATTTCCCACCTATAAATGGAACGTTCATCGAGTGACAATCTTAACCGAAGAGTCCCGCTCTCTCGAAATTATGCAAATTCGCGTAAATTTAGAACGAACGCAATTATATCCCCTCCCCCTTGACTAAAAACGATCTCCAAGCTTCTTCGGTTTCAATTTCCCGTCGGGGCGGTACATTCGGCGTCAAGACCTTTTCCCATCCGGGCGGCAAGCGGAGAGAGACGAGCAGCCGAGAGAGAGAGAGAGAGAGAGAGAGCGAGAAAACGTTCAGCCTCCCCGCAATGAAATGAGCTCCTCCTCTCCTCGTCCCTTTGTCTCGGCTCTCGCCCGGCAACGGAAAAATCTAATCGGGCTCGCCTCGGCTGCGTGACCGAGTCTTGGCAATGCTTCTCTCTCTCTCTCTCTCTCGGTTGGGCGGGATTCACGAGCGCCGCCGAACGAACCAACGAGCGAACGAACGAACGAGCGAACGAGCGAGCGAACGAACGGGCGAGTGGCCGGTGCATGTCTCCCCGTATTGATCCTTTCGATAGTAAGTGGGTACACCGAGGGCCGAGCATTGTGCACTGCCGGTTGAGAGTCCCTGTCCCCGCGACGCGACTACGTAGTTTTCGGTAGAGAACAGAGGAGGCGGAGGAGGAGGAGGAAGAGAGTTATGGTTGGTGTGCAGGCATCGGGGGGAGGTAGGAGGGATGGTGCCGAGCGTGGCTGCGAATTTTTCCCAGCGAAACTTGTGGACTCCTTTAGATGCTTGTCTGGATTTTTAAATGATCGTCGATGAGCTCTTTTTATTTCGACAGATGTTTTTTGGACTGTTTGTAATGTAGATCTTCAGCGTGTACACTTCTTCCTAGTTTGATAAAAGCGGTTCTTACTTTCGGCAGGGCGCAGTTCAAAAATGAAGTATCGTAATTTATTTTCGACTTTACGATTATAATCCTTTTGGGACAAAAGAATTTTCCTTGCAAATGAACGGAAAAATGACTCATACCTCAGTTGTACGGTTACATCATAAATTGATAAAATTACTAACAAGGTTTCCACACCGACGAGAGGCTTGTCATTGTGTAAAGAAGTTGCCTTTTCTGTATTCGAACTCTTTCCTTTGATATCCACGTTTCTATCTCGGAAAGAAACTATTTCTCGTTTTAAGAAAAATATTAATTGTCACAGGAATTCTCTTCGACGCGAACCCGCGTATATGAATATTGCAGAAACATACAGAATACCCTGTCAATTATTAGGTGCGCGAGGATAATAAATTTCAAACGACACCAAACAATTTTCAGCCCTGCGAAGAGAGCCACCTGCCCGATCGTCCAGCGAAACAATCAAAGCGAGCGCTAAACAGAGCCACCTCCCCGATTCCCCCGAACCGCCTCTCCTCCCAGGCAGAGTCGAGAGCTCGTTCCGAGTTCCTCTCCCGGGGCCCTTGGCGCCCGCGGAAGATCCGGCCCTCGACCTTTCACCATATCTACCTGCCCGGTATTCGTCCGCTAACCTTCCCGCTGCCGCCGCCGCCACGTACTTACGCAGAGCGGTGTGCGCGCGTGTATATAAAGCGCGCGGCACGAGGCCGCCAGTCCTTAAAGAGCCAGGTGCAAGCCGCTCCTTTCTTCTCCTCTGCGTCCGCGGTGCGCGCTGCGAGAGTCGATGCGCAGCTTTTTAAACCGGAGTCTCTCTCTCTTTCTCGTCCCTTTATGTGTGTACAGGTCCGGGGGATCCGTTTGCTTTTCCCGGAGGATGCAAGGAGCTGCTTTCTGACTTTGTTACGATTTTTGTATTGCGGAGAAAAGGCAAGGCAGTTTGGCGGGCTGTCGAAATTAGCTGAAATGAAAGCGAAACGTGAAAAAAGAGAATGTGCTGTCGAGGATATTCAAAGAGGCAACGTTATAGTTTTCTCTGTGATTTTGAGCATATTCGTATTTTGATGAATGTCGTTTTAAATGGAATAGGATTGTGGTCGCTTTTCCATATATCGCCCGCAATAAAACACCATGAAATTGCAATATTCCATTAAGTTTTGTGCATCGTTGCGCATTAAATCTATAGGAAGCATTAAAATCCAATTTATGAAAATATCAATTAAAAAAGTATTAAAAAAGTAGTCACTATTTTCACCCAGACCCAGAATGAAATCACTAACTGGTAAACTCGGCAATCTTTCTCTCTCTCCGAACCGCTCGGCAGGCAGTCTCCTCCGACCGAAGCGGCAGCGAAACGCGTCGGCGCAGTCATCGAGATTCGAGCATTCGGCAAAAGTCGAGCGCATCTTTCTCTCGACGCGTAGCATCTCTTTCTCTCTTATACACGCTGTTCCTGCGGCCCCGCGGGCAGGCCTGCGTGACTAATTAGTTACTACCGGTTCCAAAAGTGTTGACTCTCTCGCATCTCTCTCTCTCTCTCTCTCTCTCCCTAGTAAGCGCGCCGCCCGTACCTATCGCGACGATGTACTCGCCTTTTCGAAGCAGTCGAGTCGCCCGAGAGGAGTAGTATCCGGCCGTGGGATCGGAAATTTAAACGTTCGAGCCTGCCTTCGCTCGCCGAGGCTCGGAGGGTAGCTTAGCAGGTACGGTAGTATACTTTGGGAGTAGGTGTGCTTGGGTTTTGCGTGAAATTTTGACCCTCGATTTCTCTGGATACTCGTTGCGTTTTGCTCGTGTCAATATGGATTGTGGAAATACAGAAAAATCCCTTCAATAGACTGCTTGAATGGCTCCTTCAGTTTCAAGTTAATTATGAAATGTTTATTTTCAGCATCAATCCGTCACGATTATTTATTTATTTATTTATTTATTTATTTATTTATTTTCAAAACAAAAAAGTTTAATCCCGTTTAATCAGCGAAAAACTGAATTTATATACAGAGAAGCGAAGCTTTAAAACAAACACGATCGCCTCTCGACACACCGTCGCGACATTCCGAAAGCCGGACACTCCCGTCGCACCTATTAATAACCCCGCACTCATTAAATAATTCATAATTCCTCTATCGTAATCAAGCTCTCTCTCTCTCTCTCTCTCTCTCTCTCTCGGCTCCCGAGGAATGTCGGAGAACTCCGCGGAGCAGCGGCGCGATATTCTTTCCTGCAGCGGCGCGAAATAAAAGTCACGTACGCGCCCGAGACCAGCGAGGAACAACGAGCGCGCTGCGCGGGATTTCGCTGCCTGGCATGGCCTTTATGCCCAGGGCCCGGCGACTTTGTCGACGCGGAACTTTCCTTCGCGATGATCGATCGAGAGAGCCGCTCGTTGGCGAGATGAGTCGCGGGACTCGGGGTTTTTTTTTTTTTATTCTAATAAACATTTTTGTTGGAGCGTCGTAAAAAAGTTTACTGCCTCGAGTGTCTTAACTGGGACGAGGCGGTGTTTGTAAACAAAATTTGAGGCTTTTCATTGAAAATGTCGTGAATGGGTAATTCTTACTTCGAGGAGATGATTTAGTAAATTTGCCTTTCGATCGATTTTTAATGAAACCGAGCCAATTGAGCAGCTTTCGATAAATCTTTATTATTAGGTAGTGAGCTGTTGAAGCAGAATAGCATCGTACTTCCACGCAAGATATCAAAACATTCGGGGATTTTTAAAGCGTTTAAAGCTATTTTTAGATCGGGAATCATTCGACTCCACGAAATCAGCATCATAAATTCGTCGCTTTTAAAATAAATTTTTCAATCCGCTATTGCAACAAGTTCGAAAAATTAAAGATCCCGCTCGGACGGCACGGCAACAGTGTATCGTTTCGAATGAGAAAAGCAGTTTTCCCGATGTCATTCGTCTCCCACGAACTGCGCACATCCCGCTCCCATCTGTCGAAGCAACCGACGAAATTCCTAGTTCCTTCGGCGGCACAAAGAGCCTCGGAAAAAGTCTCTCCGCTCTCAGCTTTGTGCGCAGTTCAGAGAGAGAGGGAGAGAGAACGTCGGCCGCGTTATGCTACATCGCAGCTCGACATAATCGAGGGGCAACGTTTTATTTTAGCCCGAACGAGAAAGACCGAGAGAGAGACAGAGAGAGAAAGAGATTCCCAACGGTCACGGAAAATTTTCTCTCTCTCCCGGCAGGTTGCCGCTCCGCTAATGTTTCCCCCGTAGTTTTTCGTTCCTCCTCAAGGTCGCGGCGCGTAAGAATACGGAGCGCGGATAAGGTTGGAGCGAGCAGAATGCGGTTGAATCGCTCCGGAATCGATATGACCCCGAATCCACTTGCGGTTGAGTTCGCGAAGGCGGCCGGACAGGCTAACCATGTTTTGAGGTTAACACTTGATGCCACCTATTATTAAGTGCCTAGATTTTTACTTCAATTATTAACGACGCCATTTTCGAGACGGACGAGCGGTTAAATTTTCAATGAAACTCGGCTCTCGTTGTTTAATCGCTTTGGGAATTATTTATACGGATTTGCGTAAAGTTTATTTTTATGTTAATTCAATGGTAATAAACGACTTAAAGATCATAAGACGTAGATTTCTTTTAATAATGTATGCAAACTTTGAACGCCAACTGTGTAACATTATATTAATAAGCTGTTTAAAGAAAATTCAAAACATTTATAGAAAGATTATTGTCATTGAAATAATAAGTAAATATCAAATAATCCATCGACATAATTCAATAAATATAAAAATATAAAGTGTAAATAAAAAAAAATCCGCAGATTTTTGCTTAAATTCCCGGGGAAACCCGATAATTTTTCGAAATCTTAAACAGGCGCCGAGCGCCAAAGTACACAGTGCAAAAATCAGACGGCAGAGAGAATTGATCTCGGCAGTAATAACGCTCTCCCTCTCTCTCTCTCGCGCGCGCGAACGCATTATCCGCGCGCGCGTTTTTCCAGCCGCCTCGGCATTGTCGGCGCCGATATAACTCATCGCGCGGCGCGCGACGGGCCTGAAAAAAGAGCCGCGAGAGAGAGAGAGAGCTTTATCGTCGGTTAATTAATCGAGCCTCCGAAGTCGGATAAACGGCCGTGTAATTTTGTAGGCCTGGGCTTTTTGCCGAGAGATATCGGAGATTGATACGTCGTCCAGGTGCGCCGGCGCCGCCTGTTTTTCTTGCCCGAGCGATTTGTTCGGGAGTTTCTTTGACAATTTATCGGCTGAATTATCGAGTTTTGTGGTCTTTTGGGTGTATGAATTCATGCCGATGACGACGGTTTCTTGTTTCCTCTTCATTTTTTTAATACGTGAAACTATGCCGGAGTACGCGGCAATTAATAGTTTTTTAATCTCTCGGAAAATGCTCTCGTACCATCTGTCGAGTAAAATGCGACCAGAAAAGAGTCGTTCCACTTTTTGCATAAAATTTTAACTCGAAGCAATAATGTCGAAATCGTCAACGAAACCTACTATTCCGTTCCTAGATCCGAAGCTGTTCAAACTCCGAGCTACACGAAAGCGGCTCTAAAAACCGAAAAAGCAGCGAGCAAAAATGAAAGGCGCATTCCCCCGCGGCTCTCCCGAGCACAACGCCACGTATGCACACTTACGTACGCTCTCGCATGCGAGCGCACATACATCCAGCGCGTAATTTTCGCTCTCTCTCTCTCTCTCTCTCTCCGCCCGACTCCCCCGCCGGGGCTTACGCTCGCTTGACTCTATTTGTTAAAGCAAAGCATCGGCCAGAGAGAGAGAATGCACGACGGCGTGTCATACGTAAGATGGCCGGCCGCCGTCGATTGCGAATTCGTTCGGGATCGATAGGACACCGGGCTGCCCGAGACGCGAGAAGGCTTCGCTTTTTCGGCGGCGCTTTCAATGGGAGCGTGATTGCGAGGATAAATCCATAGTCTGAGAAAGAGAGCTCGACGAGGCTGGGGAAGGGCGCTTTTATCGCGCTCCCAGGGACGAGGTGCAGGGGCGTTTTGGCGTTGGGCGGCAATTTTGCGCCCGCTAGCTTCGGCGTCGGTGTTCTCCGCGCGAATCCCATGCGAATGCAAAACAAACGCCATTCCCGCGTCAAATGCAAACGTGTTTCGGGCGGCGCTGTTTCCTTCGTTTTTCGCGCATCGTAACTTGAATTTTGCACTCGAAATTATTCGGTCGAGCAGCCTGCGTCATTGGGCGCCAAAATTCCCTCGAGCAAAAAAATTCTTCGTCACCCGTCAATTCCCCCGAATATTTTCGGCGGGTCGTTCACCCGCGCAAAAGGAAGGGCTCTCTCGACGCTGGCCCGCGGCTTATCAGGGACGCGTGCGCGAGGCTGGCTACAGCCTGATTCTGGAAAGCGGAGTAGCGAGCGCACACAGCGAGCGAGAAGAGAGAGAGAGAGACCTCCGCCATTTTGCGCTTCTCGCCGCTGACCTGTCCTTCTCGTCTGTTTTCGGCGTGAAAGTATTTTCGCGACGTGGGTGAGGCTACTTTTCGACGGCCGCCTCTCGCCAGCGCGATGCTGGACGATGACTCGCTAGAAGCAACTTCGGTCGAAAGATTTTCTCTTGGCTTTTCGGGAGGATTGTCGAGTTACGCGTCGGGTAATGTTTGTAATTTAATTGGAAAATATTGCGTCGACATTGACGGAGCGTCGTTCGGATGCGGTGGAAATGAAAGACCAGAGTTCGGTCGGTTCATTTAAGTGGGAGCACAGACGATTCTTTTACCAGCTTTCAACTGGTTTGCCGCTAAATACCAGTGTATTAGTATAATTATGAAAGAGGAAAAACTCGATTCGATCCGTCCTCTAATTGCCACCGTTTAATCGACGCGCGCGAGCAGACGACCGACCCGTAAACGCGAACGCCGTTCGCGTCGAAAATTCCGTGCTCTCCAAGTTTAAGACTCAATTCCTAACATATCGATTTCCATCCAAAAGCAAGCAAGCCGAGAGCGGAGAGGCAAGCCGAGCTAAAAGAAGGCCGTTACCGTCAGCTCGCTCGCGTGCACTTACCTCCGGCGAGAGAGTCGCAGCCGAGCCAGTTTAGAGTCTCCGCGGTGCGGCACGCGAGCGAGACAGAGACAATACGTGTCTAACCTCTCCTCTCTCTCTCTCTCTCTCTCTCTCTCTCTCTGCCTCCCTCTCCTTCTCTCTCTCTCTCGTGGTTTAGCAATCTGCATTACCGTCCGCCCCTTCGCCGTGCGCGACGTTTCTTTTGGCCAGCAGCGGCAAGCAGCAGCAGCAGCAGCAGCAGCTCGAGATATCGACGATGCGTCTCTCTCTCTTGCCAAGCTCTCGTTCCGGCTTTATTATTCACCGAGCAAACATTCTCGCTCGCGACGCCGGAGAGCGTTATCGACTCGGCCGTTTTTCTGATAGGAAAAAATTTTCCACTGCGCCGGCTCGCCGAGAGAGTTTCGAAGGTGAGGCGTTCTGGTTTTTTTTTTTTTTTTTTTTTTCGAACTGTGCTCGCTTTTCGGGCCGAGAACCGGGTTGGGGCTGAGGGGGGAAAACTTTACCGCTGAACGAGGAGGTGGGAGTTTTAGGATTGATTTGGAGTTTTCTTACATGATGTAATGTGCCGCGGTCTTGGCTAAGTGTGAAAGTTCGCCTGTGCTTGAGAAATCGACTTTGGAAACTGTTTTAAAAGCAATTTATGCGAATTCGACTAATTGGTACTAATTTCCAGCCGGTTTTGGGCAAAAAATATTTTTGACAAAACACGGAAATGTTTCAGAGGTTTTGCTTAAAAATCTAGCTCGCGCGCATCAACGTAACTTCGCGTGCTAAACACCCTCGGAAAATCTGCAAGGCAGCCATAACAATCGCCTCGTAAGCACTTTGTACACGCCTCGTGCAAGAGATTTCATGAAAACATAAACTCGACCAAACTCTTAATGTGATACTCTTGACAGTAACTGTACCCCGCAATGACAATACTAACTATACTTTGGTCGTTCTGCGTATAAAAAGCCACCTCTTCGAACCTTACCACCAGCCACATCCAAGTCGCAACCACGCATTACTTCCAACAACATTCCGACCACCTTTTCCTCCCTCGGGTGTTCCCGTCAAGCCATCCGGCGTCAATATTGAAGAAGGCAAAGCGGCATCGATTGATCCGGCAGCATCTATACCCTGCAATCGGCCCATCCGCGTCCACGTGTTCGTCTCGCACTCGTCGGATGGTGATGGTGTCTCTTACCGACCGGGCTAGAAACCACCACTAGCAGCCAAGGCACCACTTTGAATTCGCTCTCCTCTCCTCTCTCTTCCTCTCCGTCCGTCTCTCTCTCTCTCTCTCTCTCGGCTCCTGTCTTTTTGCGCGGCCGATCACAGCGCGCCGCATCAGGTTCCTGCTTTATCGCGCGCTTGTATGCGCTCCCACACACTCACGCCGCGGCCTCCGCGGATGAGCTCTCCCTTACCCGGATCTGGTCGAGCTTGCGTGGAGAGACGGGCAGGAAGAGATGTCGGTAGGAAGGAGGTTTGTTGATTTAGCTGACACGACGAGCTTTGGCTGGGCGTGCAGCGATGTTGTTACGAGGGAACGGTTCCGCGGGATTTCTGGATTGATTTCGACGATTACTCGGGGTGTCTAATTTTGGGAAATGAAGATAATCATCGTCCTGTCGTTGTCCAATTTATTTATCTAAAAGAACAAACTTTTCTATTCATTCCTACCTTGTTTAATTACAAAGATATTTGACTAACAAACTAATCAAGAAAGTTTGGGGTTGAAAGGCGTAATTTAGAATTGAAAAGCACAGGTCTTGAAGTTGCAATGTTTTGATGCCTTAATTATATTTCCACATTTTGACATGTTGTTAATAAAGTTTATGCAAATGGCTTAAAATCAGATGCAGAAATATTCAACAGCTGACTTAAATTGAGTAACTACGTTTCCTAAGACGTCTAACTGCTTTACCAACTGTTAAACCCGCACGATTCTACAATAGTACACTAAAGAAACAAACCTTGCACATTAGCGTAACAGCTTCACTCGGCAAAAGTATCCATCATAAACTGTCCTCGAAGTAAAATATACGTAACGACAAAACAATTATTCCGCCATTAAAAATCATCGTATATATCCAAGCTGACAACGCATATCCCACCCGCGAGGCCTCGTATACAACGTGGTTAAGCGTTCCTGGAAGCAATAAGTACTAATTCGCGAGTAAGCATAAACTTCCCATGAAAAGTTTACCCCCGCGGTTTTTCCACCCTCCATATCTCGAGCTTTTTTTTTTTTGCACCACAGTCTTTTACCGGGGTCAAGTCCGTGGCTTCACTTTCCGCGGTGAAGAAAAAACTGCCTCGTAAAGCTGTCTTTCTCTCTGCTTATGAACGTCGATATCGCTCGTAAACGCGTTTCTCTGGCTCTAATGTCGCTTTTATTGCGCACTTCCGAGTACTATTGGAATCATATTGTGGAAGTCAGGCTTTTTGGTCGACATATTATATGCATATTTAAAAAGAGTGAATTTTCAACGTAGATCTTATAATGTAGGACAAATCATTTAGTAAATCGTGAATTTAGTACCTTTAATCACTTGATGATTTTAATCATTTGAAGATGTTATAAATGAAATTGACCTTCAATTTAGCGAAGGTTAACCAAAAACATCAATTTCTGGTGTTTACAAATTTTAATAAGTTATTTTCGTACTGGATTATTGTTAGGCACGTGTTTACGATGTAGTTTGCGGATTGTGAAATACTAGAGGATGAATGTTAGCCGCTTAGTCTGTCCATAATGCTGTTTAAAACTTGTCATCAGTATTCATTTGCTCGCTCTATTTTTACATAGCTAATTTTTTAATTCATTCCATCCCTAATATAATATACGGATTCAAACATTTATTAAAAGCTTCCTTTGAATATTTAGAGATGTATCTCTAATTTTTATATCCATAATTCAGATGATTGATTTATTATTACAACATAACAGGTTATAGTCGCGAGATTGAGCTTATGCTCAACCTTCTGCGATCCCAACTCATACGAGCACAATAACACCATAAAAATAAACTATTACTAAAACTACCAAACAAATCCATTCCTCAATAATTAAAAACCAAATCCATGAGTCTAATCAAAGAACTGAAAAAAAATAGATGGCGGATGCGGCTGGCGTGTCTAACGTGGATGAAACCTGTTATTTGCAGGGTGGTCAGAGCAACGCGTCGAGTAAAAATGCGCTTAACAACAGTCAGTCGACGTCGGTGCCGAATGCCGTCAGGTGCGGGCAGCCGACTGCCCTGGGAATAGACTGGACACGCCGCGAAAATGCCGCCTCACGTGACCACCAGCGCAACTCATCCTCCAGCCACGCACACGGCCAACTCTCTCAGGTACTGCCCGAGCCTCCGTTCTCGATCCTCCTTTTGTTCCCCCTGCTGTATACGTCCTTTGCTTGGCGAGAGGAGGCTTGCTGCTACCGCGTTCAAATTGCTTAGTTCAATCGAAAGCTTTTTGAAGGCGGTTGAAACTATTTACGAACCGATTATCGAGCGATATTGACGGTATTATATTTAAAGTCCATTGTTGCTTTGAGAACGCTTTGAATTCTGCTGCTTTTACTAGAAATATGAGTATTTATTTGAGTAATTTATTGGAAAATTTATTTTAGAAGAATAAGGGCAGCAATAATTATTCATAAATAGTTGCTTTAAAGGCATTGTTTAAAAGTTTAATTTTGAATTGACTGACGATTTCGCAATAAACTGTTGAAAAGTAAACATGTTTATTTGCTGATTTAACTCAAGTTTTGTGGAAATCGAAAAAGTTTTTAAGATAAAACTAGAACTTGGTACTTTCAACTTTGATGTAGAATTAAACTAGTTAAACTTCTAGATATACACGTACAATGTTCTTCTATTAATAGAAGTTACTTCAGAATAATTGATTGCTATGATCTTTTGTTTAATTACAAAAAAGTGGTCCGTCTCTAAATACGAATACGGCCTTAGGTTTGTTCCTTCTTGTCAAAATTTTGAGATATCGTAATCTCTAAGACTATTAAGATGTGCTTATTTTCAAGATCGAAAAAATACTTTTTCGTGATTAGGTCCGTGACATCATATACCTGTGGTGACCTTGAAATATAATTATTCATATTGATGAATATGGCCATTCTCGGATTTGCTGACCAAAATACATACGGACGTAATAGTTTAGTCTGTGGAACAGACCACTTTTTTCGTACCCGTCTTATCTAGTTTCTCACTTTAATAATTTCAAATTAATGGTATAATATCACTATGTACGTGTCAGATAGCATTTTTGTCAAAATTTTCTTTTATTTACCTAATTTTTCAACCACTGATCCACACCACATGTATTTAGACGTCTGAATTAGTTCTTATAGATCAGTATATTTTTGGTAACACCGTTCTTAAAATTACGCTCTAAAATCAGTTACGCCTATACAGTTAAAATAAGTTATCTCGGAACCGTTCATTCATTTTCACCGAGGAACCAAATTACATATTATCATTTAGTCTTCACTCGGTGTTGTTTCTACTAAGCAGTTTCGGGCTTTAGTTGGTCTGTCCGAAACAACCTTCGAGTATCGTCTTCTGGCTCCCTTTTTCAGAAAGCAGTTTATATTTACTGTGATTACATGTCTCTCTGGGTTCTCTGAACATTTCGGTAATTACAGTGATCCTTCATCGAAACTATTTTCCTTTTGAATGTAATCAATCAACATCTATCGCTAATTAGGTTTGTCAATTGCTTACAAATAGTTCCAATTGCTTGAGTACAATGCATTATAATGTAATGGAATAATTTTTTTTTTTTTTATGCTTTTTTGAAATATAAACTTAATTTTCTCTTTTTCTTTTTGTTACAGGTGAGTTTTGCAAAAGCTATCGATTAGATAAGCATTCTTCATTAAGTAAGTTTACAAACAAAATATAAGTAATTATAACTAAACCGTAGCTTAGATTGTTAAAATATTTTGACAATTGAACGCGAAATGTTAATATTTGTTAAGCAAATATTGCCGAAACACACACAAAGTTTTCATCTCTAAGAATAGCGGTTATTAAAGACAATCATAATTATAATTAAACCATAATTGATCAATCGTGAAAATAATAGTCTTATGACTAATCCTTACAATTTTAATCTGTCTATTCTTTTGTAACGAAAATCAGCGATTCGACGTCTGCAGATGTAAGCTCGAATTAGAAAAAAATGCGACAAAGTAGCGATACATTTATAAATCATCTCGGGAACGCAGCAACGTGCAGAATCAGAAAGAGCCGAATTACGCAATTAACTTTCAGCGATCGACACCCCCTCTATTTTCACTGCAACATCAACCAGCCAAATAATCTGCCCGGAATAAAAACCTTATCAATAATGCATCCTCGCTCAACCTCCCAAACTCAAAATAAATCAGCCACCGTTGATCGAGGCGATTGCTTCTATAATTCAGCGGGAGGTTTTCCACGTCGACGCCCACAATCTGATAGGACACGCGAGCGACATCTGGATTATCGTTATTACAAACGCCGCCGCCGCCGCCGTCGTCGTCGGTGAAAGTCATCGCTTTCGCGCGATGCGCTTTATTGATTGCGCTAAGGACCGTGGAAGAGAGAGGGATGCTTTTGAAGGGTAGGGGAGGAGGGGGGAGGGGGCGAAGAGAGCTTTGCAGCTTGGGGAGACTATTATCGGGGCGGATTTTAGACCGAGATTTTAATATTTATTGTGGGTGGAGAGTCCTTTGAATGGGTGCATGGTGGAAAGTGGGGGTTAATCTCTCAAATGGGAAACAGATATACAGATGGGCGACGTCGCATTGTACAGAGATGAATGCGCCTGTGTATTTATTTTGATGCTCGGTCGTTTGTTCACAGTTTATGAACATTATAGATGCACTATTATATATTAGGAATATTAGACAAATAATTCTGCAATAAATTAAAATTTTTATAACATTGACGGTCATACCAGAATTCTATATTTTTTTTTTTGCACGAGAATAATATTGAATAATTAATTTCGAATTATTCCATTCGAATTAATTCCACTCCCCTCGATGTGATGAGTAATTTGATAGAAAAATTTTGTGAGGAGCGATCGCCGGGAATGAATTATGAATTGACGGTAGCAAGTGAATTGCAGAAAGTAAAGTTTTTGCGCTCTTTCGCTTTGTCTTTCTCCCTCTTTTCCGTCTTGCCAGGGGCGACGAGCCAATCGCATTTCACTTGCTCTTGGCCAATTACACCGATCGATTAGTAGGAAGGTTGCATTGCATAACTTTGTGCGAGATAAATTTACCGTACTACAGTTTCTGTATGATTTCCATTTTCTCCGACTCTGCTCTCGATTCTGTCAGCGTTAATATATATATTGCAAATATCTTTGAAGGAGGAATTTTCAGTTTTTATTAAATTCTTCGCTAATCTGCCGAGGAACAGTTATTTTAGTCTGGTTTTCTGTAATTTTAAAAGAGATTGAAAAATGTCTTATCACTTCAATAATCGTAAAGATACATCGATTCCTGAAAAAAATAATTTTAAGGCTTTTTATTAAATAGATTAACGAATTACGGTCAATAGCCAGCAAAATAAAAAGCGAAACCTTCTGGAACATTCCTCTGATATCGCACATTTTTAAAATTAACAATTAACATTCACCAATTGCCTATTTCAATCCCGAACCCAAAATCATTCTAAAATTCATCCAAAGCCTCCTCTCATTTCCATCGGCCCGCGCCTCTCTCTCCGCGAAAAACCGGCAGCAACTTTTCCGCGGCGAGAGAAAAGTTTCCATCGCGAAAAATCCAGCTCGCGCGCCGCTCGCGTGCCGACGCAATATGGCGCGTCGGGTGAAAGGGTCGAAAGGAGGCTAAGAGCCTAGGGAATTTCTCGCCGGTCGGAATATATATACTCTCGCGGCCGGAAGCTGCCTGGCGTGTCGGAAACGCGCCTAGGGACCCGATGATGAAAATCGCGGCCGCCGCCGCCGCCGCCGCCGTCGCGTGTCTTCTTCCTTCGTGAAGTTTCTACTCGACTGCCATTTGCATTCCTGCGCGCTTTTCTCCTCTGGACGGACGTCTGGATGGTATGTGCTCTCTTGACGGATAGGTGTTTGGATTTGAATTTTAAGAATGGCGAGCGGTCGGAAAAGTTGGGGGCAGGTTTATAATTTTCGGGAAATACCAGATCGGATATAGTATTTAATAGTTTACGATGTTAGAAGTAAGTATTTGAATCTTACTTTTGACCTTCGCCTGTTTATAGTGTAATTAATATTTATTGTTCAATGTTTATACACAATATTTTCCTAGAATATCAAAGTCAAATGTTTAATTTCACGGAAAATCCTGACATTCAAGCGATTTCATATTTACCTATACATCACGAAGAATTCGACATACATATTTTCATTCCCCAAATTAACTAAAACCCCATCAACACCGACAACACTCCGATAACTAGGTCACAAAAAATCTCATTAATTACACTTATCTTATCTGATCAGCAACTCCCGAAAAACGCTAATCAATCCCGCAATCCGATGCTCCCTCGACAAAAAAAAAAAAAAATAATAATAAATCCGACAATCCGCCTGCAGAAGACCAGGTGAGGTAACGGAGAGCCTGGCCCGCGAATTTCGTCGCTTTCATTATCGCAAGTCGCGTTTCGGTTACAGAAGCGGGCAGGAGAAAAAAAAAGAAAAAAGGTTCGCTCGCTCGGCGCTCGTTTCACAAGGCTTCGAAAGAGAGCGAGCAGCAGCAGCGCGCGCCTAAATAAAGCCCGTCGAATCAGTCTTAGAAAGTCGTCGGCGAGTTGCTCAACCGACAACCGCCGCCGCCGCCGCCGCCGGCAGCGACGACGTGTCGATGAACCAAAATCTCCAGGCTGCGCGAACTTTGAAAACGAGAAGTCGGCGTTAATAATATCGGCGATGAGGGCTCGGAGAAACGGACGCGGCTGACGGCTGACTTTGTGTACATCGGTGCTGTTGTCTTGTGGATTTCGTTTTTGGAGCTTCGATTTTTCTGTTTGAAATTTTGGAGCTGCCGGATTAGCGTCGACGAAAATGGATGTAATAGTCCTCACGGCAGCAAATATTCCGACGTTTAGAACTGAAATGTGTGGGGTAAGATGTGTTTTAAAATTCTAACTTATTACTTTTGCCAAGTTTAAAAATCATTTGTAATTCAATTATGGTTTAGAATTATTTATAAGCCTTAACATTACTATAGTCAGTATAACATTTAATCTATATTGCTGTAGCATTAATTACATATTGTGAATTTAATATTATTTGTGTTATTCTTTGAGAGCGCGTGTAATCTACTTATACCAATTTAAAATCAAACACGAATCGGTGTAAAATTCAGTTATTATATACGAAAGCTCTTACAATTCAAAATTCACGTTAATTAACAATACTCAAGGTAAAATCGTACATAAACACCTACCCGAAATCCCAACCTCCCCGTGTCTCCTCGCCAAAATCAATCACCCCCCTTCCCTCATTAAAAAAAAAAATTCACCTCCCAAAGCCACAAAGCCTCGCAATTGACAAAGACAATCGCTTGACTATTTCCCGCGCGACGCTCACCTCCGCGGCGCGCGGTAATACAGGAATAATGCATGGCTGGCGTCGTATAGAGCGAGAGAGGAGTAGTGTATCGGGTTCGCGGCGAGCGAGGGCAGCTCGGGAGAGAAACTTCGAGAAAGATATACGGAGGCGCGCAGCCGCCATTATTGTTGCGCGCGCGATTTGTCCGGATGCGTCGGGGGATCGAAGGGTGTACACACACCGAGAGAGAGAGAGAGAGCCGTGTTGCCACTTTCAACGAGTTTAATTAGACCGGGAGAGAGGAAGCTCGGGAGGAGCGGCGGCCTGTGCCCCCCTCCCCCCTATTTTTTTTTCGTTGGTTTTAGCACGGAAAGCTTGTTAAATATTGTTGTTGGTGGTACGATGGAATTTAAACATTTGGAGTATTATGAGCATTGCCGTATGCTAGAAGTAGAAATTGAATGAAATACTTGGCTCTTGGAATATTTCACTGTTACCGGAGCGTTATGTTAGCAGACGTTCTAAGCTTTATTAAATTACACGCAGTTACGTAAGTCAGCTATAATCTATTTATATTTCTAGCCGCCTATTGTATGACGTACTAAATCAAGATAATTGTCAACTTTGAAGCATAAGAAAGTGTTACCCGATAGGAAGTAAGCGAATCTTGTCAGTTCGTTTTATATTAATTAATTTCAAGCTGCGTTGCAAATTCGTTAACTGTGAAAAGGTGTAAAGGAGAGAAGGAGCGCTCAGCTGTTCGATTAGCCCAGCTGAAAGTTTAAGGTTATGTGCGACGCAAGTCGAGGAGAGCGTTTCAACTTTTTCAGAGTTCACGCAGATAAAGTGGAAAATGAAAGATATTGGAAATAGTTATTTCCGGCGCGATTCGATCGTTACCATACAGTTTATTTTTAGATTTCAATTGTAAGAATAGACCGGTAAATCAGCAACAATTTGCGTCCCCTCAATGTAACAATAAAAATATCTCTCAACTTTGGTAGAACGAATTCATCTTTAAATACCGTAAAAAAAGGGCATTTTGCCGAATTTTCATACCAACTTTCGACATCGCCGCAAAAAACTGATAAAAAGTTTGCACATAAAAGCTGCGGAATTTTTTGAAGTATCCCCCCCCCCCTTTCCGCCGTTCCCTCCCAACTTTTGTATTATGCAAGGAGTTGCTATGCTGCAGAAAATCGATTTCTGGACTCGGACTATTACGCCGCTTCTCTCTCTTTCTCTCTCTCTATATTTCGTGTTACGGTTTATCTCTTTGTTTCGAAAGTGGGATGCAAAAAGGCAGGGACGGAACTTTTCATTCCCCGATAGAGTACTCTGAAGTTCATTGACATAATGGGGGATACGACATACTCTCGCGAAATTTTAGAACCTTTACTTTCTTCAAAACTTTCGTTCGACCGAAAAGTTGCAACGTTAAAAGTTAAAAAAAAAAATTTTATAATTTGAGGAACATTTGAAACGGAAACCGAATGTAATCAATTTAACGGTTATAAGAAAGTTCTTCGTTACGATATCGAATCGCTTCGGTAAAGCTGCTCGACAATATCCGACCCTTTAATCAGTTTCGCCTGACTTTTAATCAGCGCCAACCGAACTAAGCGGAAAACGAGCCTACTTTCACGAAAGCCATCGGAACGCCACCGCCTTCGCCGCGTTCGACTTTTGAAAACGCCGACTCTTCTCCCGAAGACGCGAAAAGCGTCAGACAAAAACGCTCGTCTCGCCTCCCGTCGCTATATCGATTTCGAGCAGCGCAGCGCAGCAGCAGCAGCAACTCTGCCGTGTAAAAGGCGCATATATATATACACATATAAATATATGTACATAGGTGCGTGTGTGCAGAGAGGCGTGTTGGTGGAGTAGTCCGCGGCGACGCGGCAGATGCTGCGAGAGAGCCGGATCCATATATAGGCTGAATCGACTGGCGGCCTTTTTTTGCCATCGCGCATTGTTCGATACGAGGCATTCTTCGCCGACTAAACGCTAGACGCGTTTTCTCGGACTCGAATGTTATAACGTTGCCGAGGCGCGGCGTCGACGAGTTTTTAACGAGTTCGCTTTTTTTTTTTTATGCATACTTTGAACGGTGGATAATTGGCTGTTAAGTTTGTTTTTTGGATCGGTTAGCCGGTGTCTTCGAAGTGAACCCGTCAATATTCGTCGCGTTAACGCGAGAGATTTTAACGATCCGAGAGCTAACAGGTTAGTTACAATAGCTTTGCAATCGGATTTCGGCGAGCGCCTTTCGAGCGAACGATATTTGTAAATCGGGACGTCTTTCAATTCTTACAATGGATGCAAAATCTCTCCGCCAAGTGTACGTCCCGGTGCGAGGGGGATGTCGCTAATTCGCGAAAAAACAAAAAAAGAGCCTCCTCCTCGATTCCCCGACGAGCCAATTCACTTGCTCTCTCTCTCTCGCACTTCCTCTTTAAGCCTCGGCGAAACGTCTGCCGAACCGTTGGCGGCTCCGAGGAGAGCCGACGGCGCGGACAAAGCGGCGAGCGACACCGTTCCCTTCCAACATGGCAGGCGGCTCGGGGCAGACGGGCTCGCCGAACGAGACGTTGCCGAGAGCCGAGAGATAATGGAAGAAAAAGAGAGAAAGAAATTTACGCGCGACGTGACGCACCGCCGCGCGAGCCGCCGCTGCCTCTTCTTCTTCCTCCAGAGGCCTCGGCGTCACGTGACGCGGCCTCGTGCGCGCGTGTCCGTTTAAATGCTGCTCCGGGGGAGCGGACACCTAACCTGAGCTCTGTCTCTCTCTCTCTCTCTCTCACTCGTTCGTCCGCAAGCCGCGCGCCGGCATCAATGGCCGACGAATCCCGAGAGTCTCGGCGCGAGTTGTGCGCGGCTCGCTTTTAATGGGAGCAAGAGAGGAGGCGAGGGTTACCGAGCCGAGGCACTCGAGGCTCGGATTAGAAAATAAGCTTGTTTGTCGCGCCGAGGCTGGAATTTTCGCCTCTCGGGCGCGGGATCGAGCTGATTTTTCGACATTTCTCGTGAAAGCGGGCCTGATCCGCGGGAATTGTTGAGAGGCGACGCGGCTCGGTGACGTTTCAGATTTTTTTTTGTTATTGCTTCTCCGTCGACGAATGTTAATTGAGCATCGTAACCGTTTTCGAGTGTATACATCGCGGAGTTATCGGAAGTTTGTCGGGGGAGCATAATTTAATTATCGGGCCGACGTGACTTAATGCTTGCGGCGAAAAAAAAGAAAAAATTCTAAATTGACGTTGATTGCTTGATAAATCAGCCCAGTTTTTATTCGGCGTTTAGGGAAGCGGGGCGGCATCGCCTGCGAAAACAAGTATAATCCGCTTGATTGAAGCGAATCACTGGACAATTGCATTGATTCTCAAGAGTAGGGAATCGCCGCGGCGGCGCTAAATACATACATTTTCAAGGGTTTTTATTAGAACGTTACAGTCGACAAGAGAGATTGTTAAAATCTTCGTTAAGCATTCATCGCGTTCTAATGGAAACGAACGTCGCGCGGCGGTGGCGGCAATTATCGTTATACTTGTACAGTTCGACGCGAGATTAACGATTCGTTTACGGCGTCGACGCGTCGTTTGATATACGCTACTTTGCCTATAGGAGCAATTCGCGGGATTCATGATCCGTGAAATTAGGATAAGAATTTTTCTCGGGTCAGGCCTCGGCGAGCCCAAAATTTATAGCATCCTCGTTGCGAACGGAGTGAATTACAATTTAAACTTGCTTTTTCCTAAATCTGATATTACGTTCTTTCTAGCCGTCCTCTATTTTTAGCCCCTAATAATCTTTTGTAATTCTCGAATCTATTCAGTGGGATCTTCAATCTGTTACTAAATTCATTGTTTGCAACATTTTTCAAAAGATATCCTCCTTGTGAAAGATTGTTTCGTGAATATCGTACCGCAGCTGATCCATTATTCAGTGTTAGACGGTGTGCCTCAAATTTAAATCAATTATTCTCAAGAGTCCTCGAAAACCGGCTCCAAACACAAAACTCCTTCTCCACTCTCTCTGGCCCCCTGAAAATTCCCAAGAAAACAGAAAAAAAAAACTAATCCGTCCCGAGCATCCATACGTATTTGCGCAATACGTCGTCTCTCCCGCGGCTCGCGCAATTTTCATAGTGGCTCTCTCTCTCTCGCGCACGAGCCTCTCCGCTCCCTCTCGGTACACGCGCGCGCACGCACGCGCATTATGAAAAGCCAACTGTCCGTAAAGTCCGGTGCCGAGATTTCTTTAGAAAGTTCAGCGACCAGCGCCGCGCAAAGAGAGACACAAAGTATTAGGTGTGCGCGAGCCAGTAGGATAGTCGTTACGTATCGCCCTCCCCCCCCTCAAAGAGAGAGACGCGGACTTTTAACTTCCCGTCGAGGCTGAGCCCTGCGCCGGTTTTCGAGTTTCGACGCATGAAAACGCGGCCGAGAGGTATAGCTTTGTAAAATCAATCTCGTCGGCCTTTGAAAAAAAAAAAAAAAAACGATGTTCTCGCGCGCTCGGCAAATGTACGCGATAGAGGAAATCAGCCGCGCTAATAAAGCCAGGCTCCGCGCTGCGCGGAGGTTATGTCAGGCGGTCGGAAAGGCGCGATTATACGCCGGGCAGCTCTTTGCAATTAGCGTCACTGGACTGGCGGGGGGGAGCAGTCCGCTCGGCGAATCGAGAGCGGCAAAACATTCCTCGCCGTGGGTGTCGCTCTCTCTCTCTCTCTCTCTCTCTTTCGGACGAAATCGACCGGGCCGCCGATATCGCGCACACATGTGGCGAGAGAGAGAGCGCCTTCATTCTCCGGCGTTGACAGAGGGACACGACACGGCTCGATATAGGCAAAGCGCGCAGACGCAATGGATTTTCGCGAGGAAGGTGAGAGAGAGAGAGAGAGAGAAAAGGAAGCAGCGCGAAGCTCGAGAACCTTCCTCCTTGGGGATGAAATCCGCCATTTTATACTTCTTGCTCGTGTGTGTGTGTGTGTGAGTGTGTGCGATGCTCGGACGGGCCGCGGAGAGAGAATGTTGCCCGTCGGGCGATGCCGACACTCCGCGGCTGCCGAGAAAGAGAGAGAGAGAGAGAGAGAGAGCTGCTTTATCAATGGATTTTAGCGAAGCAGCCGACAGTCGGTCGAGTTATTATCGGAACGATTGTTGTGCCGCCTTCGAAATTGGTTAAAATGTATATATAGTTTTTCCAGCCGGCGAGCTTCCATTAGGCGGGAATGTTAATTGTATTTGCAAGAATTCCGATTCAATTGCACTGGCTTCATTATTTCAGTTTACTCGAAGAGCTTTGAGCGCTAATAATTGGAAAATAGGTGAGAAACTGAATGTTTTTTTTTTCCTTTTCAGTAGTCCATTAAGAACAATGAATTCCCTCTCATTTCCATCGGCAACGTCGTTTCTTACCGCGGGACATTGACTATTTAATCCAAGCCGCATCGGTCGCCTTCGGAAGAAGGCAGAAAAATAAAGCTGCAACCCGATTCCGCGGTAAATCGCGATAAAAATTGTCGTCACAATCGACGCTTTAATCGCTGAGAGAGCGCGGGGCGAGACCTCGTTACTCGTCGCTCCTGCCTTCATTAAAGCATTAATACGCGCCCGCCATTGATATTCGCTATATTCCCCCATTGAATAATGCATGAAGAAACCGACGGTGGCGCGACTTGCGCATGCGCCTCGAGAGAGAGAGCAGCGGCCCGCCTCTTTGAAAATTCGACGTTTCGACTGGTTTTTTTGTGCCGTTTACTGCCCGGAATTCTCCGGCGTTACCGTATATATGTGTGCCAAGGACTAAATTTGCCGATAAAGTCGGCGGCGCGCGAGAATCGAGCGAAAGCAAAAGCTGGCGCAAAACCTTTTTGTTTTTTTTTTCCGTCGCTCGACAACGAGGAGACGGATATTTGCGGAGTCGTTAAAAAAAACTGCGAGGAAAGAAAAAAAAAAAAAAAAGTGTCGGCTGCGTTCGCTCTCCTCTGGCGAACCTGACCCTTCGCGTTAAATCATCGGCTCGGCTTTTGCGGATGATGACTACGGCGCGAGGGAATTCGCCGCGGTGGAAACATTTTTGCCCAGTCCGCCGCGCGGAAGGTCGATTACGAGCTCGCGCTTTGTTTAGCTTCTTCCTGGAATCATGCATATGCATCTACATATATATATATATATATATCTTACGGCGATCGCTTCTCGCCGGAGAAACTGTTGACTCTGACAGAGTGGCCGCGGACGAATCTTTCTTCGCTTCGAGAAATCACGTGCTGCTTCTGCGTTCATTGAATTGTCGGCTTTTAAATATCACTTTTCAGCTACTTTCCACGTTGAATTATTTTCGAATTATATAGGAAAAATGTATATAAGAGTCGCGTGGGAAAGCAAGCGAAACATATCCATCGCAAAGCCATAACGATTACCGAAAGAGCGTCAGAAGTCAGCCGAGCAAAGTCGGTTAAAGTTAAAGGGCCGTGGCACATATCGAGCGGGGCGCCACCGTGGTGAAGCGAAGCAGCTACGAGATCATTTTAATACCGCCCGGCCTCTCTGCGTGTGCCGGCGAACGGCAAAAGGGCTCTCGAGGTTACTGCCGCGCCGCTACGCCGCCGCCGCCGCCGCTGCTCTCCCGCTTGGGTAGTATTTATCCCCCGTTCGCGCCGAAACGAGGAAGCGCGGGGAAATACGAATCGATGGGAGGCGCGGGTGTTCCGAGTCGAGAGTTGCGAATTTTCTTTAAATTGAACGTTCGAATAGGTAGAGCGAAGTATCAGTTGCTATTTTTGCCTTCGAATTTTGATTGATTCGAAACATTTTCCAAACGAGGATCGGATTGCGCGAAATTTCGGAAAATCTCGCAAGAAACGCGACAGGCTCGAGCAGGCATCATCGCTCGCTCGCAGACGCGAAAATGAAAAATTACATCGCGATAAGCCTCGTCGCGGGCATTTTTTTCTCTCTCTCTCTCTCTCCGGAGCTATAAAGAGGCATCAATTCGCTCTCCGCCTGTCGGCTCGCACTTACGTAATCGGGCGTTACGCGCCGACGAGAGAGAGAGAGAGCTTATCGGCGCGCCCGCTCGTTTAGTTCCTCTCTCTCGTCGCGTTTACCCGCGATCCAGGAGAGAAGCGGAGAGTCAATATCGAACATCGCGCGCGAAGATTCGAATCGCCCGCAAAAATCGACGGTGGACGATGACGACGACGACGACGACGGGGAGATGAATAATTCAACGGCCGCAATTCTAAGGTACGGTTACTAGCCGACTCGCTAAAGTCGTCGGACGATCCAATTATTCGCCAGGGCCGCCCACTACTACCTTCTTATTTTCTTGCGCTCTTGTTGCGCTTCCAACCAATGAGCATTCCTCGCAGAGCGCGGACGATCGATGTTTTTTCTAATGGCTCTATCGCCGCTTTTCTGTCCGCGAATGAATCGAGAGCTCGACGGGCAGCTGATCGCTTTCAGCGCGCTCGTTTGAGGTTAACCCGAGATGTGCGAATCGGAACCGTCGCGATTAAGCAGAGCTGGTCGGTCCGTTGAACGCAAAAGAGCTGAAAAACTACATAATTCACAGAATTAAAGCACAAACGCAGCCAGCAGAATTCAACAAGTTTATTAAGAAAAAAAAAGAACAACAAAGCCGCGATCGATCCGGCAGATCTCCCCCTCGCAAATAATCGCGGCAGCACCTGCGCTATAAGAGATAATAAATACGATGCGCGCGCGCGCTCGCCCGTCGTCTGGAAGATAAAGCGCGCGACCAATCGGCTCGGCCTTGTCCCGAGTCCGTCTCTCTCTCTCTCTCTCTCTACGTCTCTCTTAGCCGCCGAGCGTCTAACGTTCGGCCGACTGATACGAGCTTTAATTTAAGCTCGGAATGCGCGCAGCTTCGCGGACGACGGTCTTTCGCGCGTTCATCGGGGGAGAATCTCGAGGTTTTTATACTAACAGTCGCTCTTCTCTTTCTGTTTCAGGTGAGTTACCAATTGAGTTGAGACGTCGGTTTCCGCGTAAGTTGAACCATTAAAATATCTGGCTTTTATGCAAAAAAAGCAAGCGCGCTTAACTCGTCGGAGAATGTTGATTATAAGGTTATTTATAATTCCGAGCGATATAAACTCACGAAAATATGAAGTCAAATGCGCGGAGGTCGTTTCAATCAAATCCTAATTAATTGAATCGCATTAGCGACTCGGTGTGCAGCCTGAAAATTATTGCGGACCCGACCGGCTGCTATACTTAATTCAATTTTATTGCATTAGTTTATTTGCAGCGGCAAACTCGACTCGAGCCTGCAAAACCGTTCGGATTTCGAGTTACCCGTTCATCCCCCCCGGTAAACGAACGAAAGAAAAAACGACCCGCCGAACCACTCGGCCTTGATATAAAGCATCGTATCGATTAAATAACTGAAACAAAAAAAAAGTGCGACCGTCGCGGAATTTAATAAAATCCGTCGCGGCTGCACTCTTTTCGCAATGACACCGACGCTTATCTCCCGAAGCATCGAAAACTATCAGTCACTCGTCGGCCGTAAACAATTTATATTACAAACCTCGCCCTATGATCGATATTATACGCTTGAAACGGCATGAAGAAAAAAAAAACAGAAAGAAGCGGGTACGTCCGGCTATAGTATCTCTCTCTCTCTCTCTCTCTCTCTCTCGGCCTTATGCAAACGAAGCGAGGCTCGAGCGCGCATAAAATAGTCAGTGGCTCTTCCGCGACCCTGTTTCCTTCGTCTCTCTCGTCGCGCATCTTTATTGTGTTTTCAGTCCAGGAGCGGAGGCGAGGCCCCGCGGCGCCCCCCGCCTTTTCGTTCGTCCGACGCGGAAAAGAGCGATATTAGTGGCTTCTTCCCTCTTTTTTTACGTTTTTTTTTCCCCGGTTTGCCGAAACGAGTCATGGAAATGAGGCTTCGAGAGTTAAATTCCACTTTATTGCTGGTAAATTTATACTGCTTAATTAAAACTTTCTTCACCGACACAATTCAGCGGGACAGTTTCTATTAGCAACTCCAGAGTCCGTTCCGGTGATACTTCGATGAATCTTTTTTAAATTCATTTTTTATTTTCTTAAATACAAACCTACTACCTCCAAATTGGCTTAAAAACATCATTCTTCTTCTCGCAAACGATCCTCGTTACTCTAAATTTCATTCATCAAGTAGAAATCATCATCAGATCCCTCACCGCGCGAAGCGAAAAAAAAAACAAGAAAAAAAAAAAAATTCGTCAACATTTGCTTGAACGAAAAAAGCCGTCCCTGCCGCGTTCCATATCTCCTCGCCATCCGGCTCTCGGCTCGGCGCACAGTAGTACAACTCTCGGGAGAGCGGAGTGTGTACACGGCGAGGAAGAGAGAGAAGGGTGAAGCCGCGTGGCAGTGGCCTCGCGCGCACGTTGCTCCTGCGACGAACGGCAGAGGGGGGCGGGGAGGGGGGCCTCGGTAAAGCTCGGCTCGACTCGGCCGCGTGGCTCGCGAACAGCTGATCGAGAGAGAGAGAGGGAGAGAGCCGCCGGTGTATCTCCCTCGAGCGCGCGCGCGCGCGCAACCGAGAGTATATATACAAGGCGGTTCTCTCTCTCGGGCGCTCTGCTACTCTGGGCTAATGAGTGTGCGACCTATTGGCGGACGCTCTCCGTCGCGCCGGGAGGGGTTATGCCGCGCCGACAACGGAGCCGCGTTTCAATTTATTAATGGCTTTTTGGCTCTTTTCGAGGGCTTGGCCTCTTCTTCGCTCGCTCGGTTATTACTTTCCTTAGCTTGCTCGATATTTAGATTTTTAACTCGAGAGTCGTTGAGTAATGCAAATTGTTTGCATGCCAGCGCGGCAATGAGCGGTGATCTTGTACAATTAATTGATCGGCTGAATCGGACGTGTAAACATCACTGAATGCCAAATCGCAGATAGTACAAGAGAGTCTTCGATTGTCGCAGATGTTACAAAAAAAAAAACTCACACGCGTGCGAATTTTCACGAAGCCTCGAAGCGAGCGATCGGGGTCATTGATCTTCAGGTTAACGGTAGAGCCGACAAGCCACAGTTCCTCATTGCGCTCACTCGAACCTTTCTACTCTCCGCCTAAACTTCCAGGCGGAAAAATTCCCGCAGACACAGCAGCAGCCCATCCAAAGTCAAAAGAGCCCCCCGATCGCTCTCGCTTTCGAGCTCATCCTCGCTAAAAAGCTCCGCGTCCGAGTCTCCGAGTAAGCTCGAAATAACCGTCGGCGCGTCCCGAAAAAGCGCAATTAGCCATCTAAAGCCGCGAGCTTGCTCCGAAAATAGCACCGCGGCGGCGGCTTCGGTGTCGGCCGGCCTTTAAATTCAGCGCGCACTTTGCTCTCGTCACGGCGGCACTCCGCTCGAGGTGGGGGCCGTGTTGCCGTATCACGTCACGAGCGCCGTCTCCGCACCCCCCTCCTGCCCGCGCGCGCGCAGAGAGAGAGACTCTCGAGCGTTGCCACCGATCGAATGGCATTGCAAGGTCTAGGAGCGCTTTCTCTCTCTCTCTCTCTCTCTTCCCCGAGAGAGCCAGTCTTGCCAGCTTCGGACTCGTACTACTGCCGCGCGCGGCGAGTCTCCGCTTCCGTTCGGGCTTTGTTCCTTCGGGCCGGGGGATTTTTTTTTTTTTTTTTTGCTTTCTTTAGGTTGCTTCTTTATTCTGGACAAGGTTGGCCCCGTTAATTTATGAAGCCTCGCCGGACGGTTTTAAATGGCGGCCGCGCGGATTTCTTTGTGGATCTTTGCTTCAAGTGTACAATGCCATTAGGAGAGGTTTGGACGGAGTAAAGTTTTAAAAAAAGCCTGTTTTTTTTTCGTAGCTTCTCTCTTCCGCCCGGCGAACGCCGAGAATTTCACGCTCATTCTGGATGAGTAATCGCGCGCCGCAGTCAGAGAGTGAACTGTTTGTTTTGCATGTTTCGTGCGCGTAAACATTCATTTTACTTCTGTAGCGAGGCACAGAGCCGTGTAATCTTTTCAGGCTGTGTGATGTAAACGCCTCGGCCGTCACGTATGCTAATGCACATTTTCCGCGCATATTTCCTTAATCGAATTACAACCAGCCGCGATCAATTCGTTCCCGAGTTCGGTCGCTAATTTTCGGGCCGCTCAGAGTCGGGAGGCACGAACAACGTCGGGCAAAAAAGGGTATGAAGAAATCGAAGACAATACAACGCACACAGCCAGGCTCGCGTAGCGACAGGCGCGCAAGAGAGAGAGAGAGAGAGGCTCGCGAGGGGAAAGCGACGTCGTCGGCGGCGCGCTCGATAAAACGAGAATCGCAACGGTGGCCGGGAGAGAAGAGTAGAGCAGGCTTCGGCTCGCCTTTACACCCGAGCAACGCCCATACACCAGAGAAAGAGAGAGAGAGAGAGAGAGAGACACAGCGCAGGCAGACGAGAGCGAGATTAAATTTAAAAAGGCCTTTTTCCTTACATCGCGGGGCCCCCGCCGATCGGGTTTCGCAATGTCGCAAACGACGACGACAACGACGAGAGCGAGATTTCCATTGCGCCTCGATTCGAGGACTCTATTTTCGACATTCGTACGCCGGGAAATAATAATGCGGAATTGCGCAATTCCCAATGTCCGCCGCTCTGCGCCGAGAAGTAAACAAATTTTGCTACCCGACGCAGTTACGTAAGCGAGGAAGAATACTAGAATTAGACTGGCTCGTCGCGTAAAGCGACTGAAAATCCGAGAATCGACGGTCAATATTGACCGACGCACACCTTGGCCCGGTCACGTCGGAATCGTGTTTTAACGATAAATACTCGTCCCCGCGGTACTTTCCCGTCCGCGAACTTTGCGCATATGTTACGAACCCGCTTTCGGCGATTATCGCACTCCGTTCATTAATATACGCGCGTGTTCCTTTTTTTTCCAAAGCGACCAGTTCCCCCCGCCGCCGGGCCGAAAAACGGGTCAACCTGTTTTTGCCTCCCCAACGGGCGAGAGCGGTTCGTAAAAATCGCCGAGGCAGAAAATGTGACGCGCAAAAAATCAAGTCGTCGGCTCGATTCCACGGCGGATTATACGACGCGCGGAGAGGCGGCTCTCGAAAAAGATGGCGATCGGCCAATCGATTTAATTCACTCTCCCGATGCGCTTTCTTTCGAAAAGAAAGAGAAAAAAAAACTCGCCGGTCGGCAGACCAGTTTCTTCAGCTCGGAGGATCTCCGAGAGCATTTTTCCATAAGTAGATCTCTCTCTCTCTTTCTCTCGCTCCGGGAGGCCGACGACCCGGCAGGACTAAAACTTCTTTTTTCCCCCGTCCGACACACCCAAGGAAAAAACGCGCGTTCGCGAACGCAGGGAGAGGAGCAGCTCGAGAGTCACCTCCAAACGGATAATCTGGAAACTAAATTCCCCGGAGAGCATAGCCGCCGCCGCCGCCGCCGCGGTGCTCTGAAAAAAGAGAGAGAGAGAGAGAGAGAGAAGTGCACTGGCTGGCTATGTGCGCGCACGTATAATAGGTACGTGTTACATGACGTCCGCCTTCCGAGTCAGTCTCTCTCTCTCTCTCTCTCCTTCTCCTCGTCGCGGCTCTCCTCTCCTCCGCACCGCACCGCGCGCTCGGCGTCGTCAGTGTCGAGAAAACGCTTAAACAATTCGCCTCGTCACGGGTAAGTAGCACTCTCTTCTCTCTCGTTTTCTTCCTGCGCACAAAACGCCATTTGCCACCGACCGCATCCCGCCGTTCGTATAATCCGCGAGCGAGCAACCCGGAGCCGCCGAGGATCCGAAACGTTGCTGTGTGCTCTCCGTTAAACTCGCGGTGAGAGCCGCCGAGGCTCTCGGGGGGGAACGGCGAGTAAATAAACAGCGAGCACCGACGGCAGCCATTGTAATGAGGCGAGCACACAGATTCACCGCCTGTCGGAATGGCGCGCGCGCGCGGGCCCGTCATCGGCACTTGTCTCTTTCTTGTCACCGTTTCACTTGCATAACCACTGAGAACACTCGGAAGCTTGGATAAACTTGCCAGCCGCTCCGGACGACATCTTCGTATTTCTTCTTCTCTGCCCTGGCGAAAAAGACATTATCAATCACTGAGAAGCAGCAGCAACAGCTCCGTGTCCGCTCTCCTTTCACGTGATATCCAGCGTAAGAACTCGGAGAAAAGAGGCAAGCGCACACACACACACACCGAGTGTCAGTGCGTTCCCTCGTCGTTCGCTCCTCTCCGGCGGCTGAAAAGCGCAAGAGGACGGATCGATCGATCTCCTCCATCTCCGTCATTCTCTCCCCGTCCGGATATATTTCGCGAGTGCGTGGGCGGGTGTGTGTGCGTGCGTGCGTGCGTGCCCGCGCTCATAAACGTCCGGCAGACTGTCGATACGGCGCAGCGGCCCGCAAGTGCGCGGGTGTGCGTGCGTGCGTGTGTGCGTGCGCGAATTCTCTCGCTGCCCCGGGGGGGAAAGGCAGCGCGGAAAGCAGCAGCAGGAGGCTTCTATCTGTCGACGGTGCAGCGGCGGCTCAATATATCCGACACACGGCTGTGCGCGCCGTCGGAGTGCAGAGGCTCGACTGAACTCTCTCCCGGCGGCGCGCCAGACTTGAACCTGATTACTGCCGGTCCGCTCGACTCTCTCCCCCCACCGCCGCCACCACTCCCGCGCGCGAGAGAGCCGTCGCGCGCGCGGAACTACTCTCGCGCCAACGTGCGCGAGCGAACGCAACTAAAGCCGACGACGGCCAGCGGCAGCAGCTGCTGCCGGTGGTGGTGGTGGTAGTAGTTTCTCCTACTCCGCCGGCGGAGCAGCGTCACACGACGACGACACTCGCTGCACGCGCCCGCGGATGCTCGTGTTTTTAAGAGAGAGAGAGAGCGAGCTGCCTGCGTTTGACCGGCGCTCCGTGCCGCCACCCCCGCCCCGAACCACGCGCCGCGAGTGCAGTGCCGTGAGCGTGCCGAGGAGGTGCCCCGGGCAGCCGAGTAGTCGAACGGCCGTTTAGTTTTTTTTTTTTTTTTCGTTCAGACTTTTTTTCAAGTGCAAGAGGAGGAAGGGGAGGAGAGGCGCTTTCGAGACAAGAGCTGTGTGTTACGTGGCGCAGTTGCCTGCGCCGCTGCCTGTACTTTGTTTGGTATGAGTTTGTTGATTTACATCAGTTTTTTCCTTGGTTCTCCCGGCCGCGAATGTTGACGGGATGTTGCGCGCGAGAGATTCGGAAGTCGAGGCAGAAGCTATGCAGTTTCCTCTCCGTTATAGCGCTGAACTTTTATTTCTCGGTCCTCAAGAAAATGGTTTCGGGTGTTAACATTTTTTGCTCGCACTTTCACTGGAAGTGAGAGGATTAATTACCAGTGGCCGCCGAGGAACGCAAAACTATTCCGACCACGTCGTTAAAACGAAGGCACTTCCTACTCAAATCTTTATTCGCAGCGACGAACCAAAATCGATTAGTGGAGAAAACTCGAAAAAGTTCCTTATCGGGGGCCGGATGAAAAGCCCGACGACAATTTACATCCTCCCCCCGGAGGTTCGCCCGTAAAATCCTCCTTCCACCTGCTTTACATTCCAGTCGCAGTCTCATTAAAGTGCGCCGCTCGCTTCTCTCCGTGCTTCTGCGCTCTTTCGAGGCGCGATCCTCGCCTCAGCTGCGCGGCGAGATATCGCGAAAAGACACGCGCCCCGTCATCCATTTTCGTAGGCAACCGACTCTCCCAGCATTCATTTTCCCGGTCCGGGCTTTAACGACGATGATCTTCGGAGACGCGTGAGCCGGTAGAATTTCCAAGCTCTCGCGAATTACGTGCTAGCCGACTTCGCAGAAATGGCAGCTCGCGTATACATTCAGCTTTTTTGAGTCGACGTTTATTAGAGCCTCGTCTCGTTTCGTGGCTCGATTCGCGGCCCGTGCGATTGTCGATTCGCTTTGTTTACTCGTGCACGCCGAGAAACACTTATCGGGCGAGATTATTTAATCGAAAGAAACAGCAGCCCTGCTCTCCCAAGTATTTCCCATCTTTGTTTACAATCGAATTCACTCCGATGCCCCGGGACTCCTGGCCTCGGTCATTTAATTCCTCGTATTTAACGTCGGCCGTCGAAATCGGGCGTTCAAATTTTCTAGAAATACCTAGTTCCGCGCAACTACGCGGGGCTCGATACTGGTCGAACATTTCTCGACGGACGATCAATGTCGCCCGTGGAACCGTCGTCGCGCCTTCGCAGAAAATTCGCAAATAACGCTGCAGTCTCGCGCTCGGCGGCGATTAAATTTTTTCTCTCTCTCGCTCGTCGCGGTCGTTTAGTGACCCGGCGTAATAACGGTAAACTCACTTGAAACGTTTCTCTCTCTCTCTCTCTCTCTCTCTCTCTCTCTTCTAGGCCTGTTTCGCCGTTCTGCTCTCTCTCTCTCTCTTTCTCTCTCCCACCTGTGCTCGCGTCTACATATATCTCTCTTCGTACATCTAAATGTATAACGGGCGAACTGGCTAAAATCGATATTATACGGCGCAGCATTTGCGCGGCGTCGTCGTCTTTTATCGCGTTGTCGCCGACGTCAGCCAGCTAATTTCGAATGCGAAAAATAATGCGGATAATATGGCCGGCGACGGCGGCGGCGACGTTGCGCCCCGCGCGCCTCTTATCGAGGAAGCCAGCGAGAGAGAGAGAGAGCTAAGAAGGAATCGGCTCGTACACTCGGCCTGTGACGCAGATAAAAACTATTTGCGTTCGAGTATGTAATCGTTCGAGGCTTTTTTTCTTTCTCTCTCGCCTCGGCCGAAACGCGCGGCGAAACAGAAGCGGAAAAGCGGGCTTTATCGCTTCCAAGGCCCGATAATGGCGCCTCTCTCTCTCTCTCTCTCTCGAGCTAACAAAGTTTTCCAGCTTTTCGCCTCGGCTTCTTCCTCCTCCTCCGAGCCGTTGCTCGCCTTTCGTCTATAACGCGCACACGTGCAGAGGTACGCGCGCCCGATCGTCCGCTCTACAGCTTGTAAAAATAGCCCCGCGGATATCGAGCGGAGCCGCGACTACATCCGATAAATAATACCGCCGCGATAAAAAGCTCGTTCTCTCTCTCTCTCTCTCTCTCTCTCTCTACCTTCCGAAAAGGGCATCCTCCTTCCTTCCACACACATGCACACACAGCCGCCCGCGCGCGCGCGCACACACACGCGCACGCGGCGATGGTCCTCCCACCCGCGCGACTCTCGTCCACCTCCCCCTTTTGGGTCAGGAGAGAAAGAGGGGTATGCCTGCTGCTGCTGCTGCTGCTGCTGCTCTGCTGTTGCACCCTTTGCGCGAATGGAGAAGCAGCAGCCACACTTTGCCACATTGATTTTACCGGCTCGCGCTCGATACCAACACACACGCACACCTATATATAAATATAAAGCCCGTGCGCGCGCGCGCGTCTGAGTGTGGAGAGTGATGCAGCGAAGGAATGTCTCTCCGCCTCGCTCCGTCTCCTTTTAGACGGCGCGCTCTCGCACTATTTTAGGTAGCAAATGCAGTCTGTGTGCGTCTCCCTTTCGCCGAGTAGTCCGACTAGGAATATATATATCTGTGCGAGAGAGACTTTATTAAAAATTCATGAGGCCCCCCCCCCTCGGCGGCGCGACGCGCAATTCATCAGTCTCGTTTGCTCGCCCGTTAGTTTATCGAGCTGCGCGACGGTATAGAAAGCGACGTTTCGGTTTTCGAACCGAAAAGTCCTTCGTGACTGTATGGGAACTGAGAGACACTGAGAGCAGGAAAAATTGCTTCCAGATCGTTACGTCCGAGACTCGGACGTCAGCCGTGGTATACGCCTTCGAGTCCAGGTGTGCTCAAAAGATTTTCAACCCCCGTGAATACAGAAGACATTTTTCACCTGCCGTCGGTCGAAAATCTGAAGCGAAACGACAAACCTCCCCCCAGTCGTTGATCGAGGCGGCAGGGCCGGTCTCTATACTCGGTTCCTCTTCGGAATTTCGATCGACTCGGGGGGGGCGCCGCTCGGGCAAACATGGCGAGATAAGCTCGTGCCGCCGCGGCCTCTGACGTACTTCCGCGAGGACCGAACAGAGAGAGAGAGAGAGAGAGAGAGAGAGCGTGCGAGCCCGGGAGTCTCGGATGAGGGCAGCGCGACGAGTAGCCGAGTTGCGTGCCGGGTAGCTCTCTCGCTGCTTTGCGGGAGAGGAGAGCTGTGACGCGTGAGATTCGTGCAGGATTTACGCGGCTGCGAGCCTCGGCGGATTCGAGAGAAACTCCTTTTTTTCCAGATTTCTATGGCACGGACGGACCGCTCGACGGTTCGCCGCTCGAGATGCGAGGCTTGCGTCGATTTTTCAGACGAGATTTTCTCTCTGATAAGGTTCTGGGTTGGGCAATTTTATTTTTTATTTTTAAGGCAATGCTAATACTCGATGGTTGTAGAAAGTAAGTTCGATGAAAGACGCGAATTACGGTGTAGTTTTATGCACTTTCTATTGTGGACTGGTGTGTTTAGCAAAATAAACGAGTTTAAAAAATTCGTAATTCGGTAGTTTCTAAAATCTCGAGAAAACCACAATCTCATAACGTTACGATGACGAATACCTCGGAAACTCAAATATATCTCTCAAACTCCATTTTCACAAAACTCGCCCGAGAATAATCTCGCTCTCCTCTAAATAGTATTGATAAACGGCGCCCGAAACCGACCGCATTGTGTCAAGCCTCCACTATCGTTCTAAATCAATACCGGCCTCACTTTCCAAACGCTTAGCGAGCCGCTCCTCGAACAGAGTCATCCCTCCCCCCCCAAAAAAAAGCGAATCAGCAGTCACCGCCGCAAACGATAAACGGCCACCTTCTTCCTCCGGACACTCGAAAAGCGAGTCGTCGTCGCGCCATGAGCCGCGATTCCAGTGTGAAAAGTCAGCCCGCGGAGATTCGGAGGGACGGTGGCGCACTCGCTGGAACGAACGGCCCTCTAGCCCAGTTCCGAACGGCGGCCCGTCTCTCTCTCTCCCTCGTTTTGCTCGTCGACTTGACACGCACACACGTCGGCTGTATCGATAAGGCAGTTGCCTGACCGAGACTTCGCCGAGGCTCTCTCTCTCGCCGAGCTTCCGTTCTCTCTCTCCGCTCTGTGCTCTCTTTTTCGAGTGCAGCTATTGAGAACCCCTGGCTTTCGAGTTTCGGGGGAGAGAGAGAGAGAGAGGATTGTCGGGGGGGAGATTGGAGGATTTTTCGGCGGAGAGGAGTGTATTAGTGTGCCGGTCGTTTCGAGGAACGGTATGTGCTTTTTGATAAGTTTTCTTTCTTTTAGTCGTTTTATTTGGATGGCGGAGAAAAAAGATTGCAAAGAAGCTAAAACATATGTGTACCGCGAGGCGCATCATTTATTTTGAATAAACACTTTGACGATTATAGGAATTTTGTTTGAAATCTGGCCAAGGACCGGATCGTCCTCAGTTTACAGCTCGAGCTTTTTTACGGTCGTTATACACTTTTACGACGCTGCGGATGATTAAATATTTAAAAGTATATCGCGATTCTTAAATTCCCCCGTCTCGCAATAAACGTCCGCGTTAATTTAAAAAACCGCGCTGAATTTGAATGGAATCGTCGTTAACAATGGATTATTTCACCGTTCGCGCTCTGCAGTTCCTCCTCGAGTCCGCGGAGCACATCGGAATAAATGGCGGCTTTTAAATTTAATCGCCAATTAAGAAGTTGAAGGCAGACGCTCGCTTGCACGCCTCTTCGTGCGCTATCACGATTCGGCAGTAAAAAAAAAAGGATGAAATTCGCGCGAATCAAATTTTTTTGTTTCGAATAAAAAGCATAATTAAAATCCACAAATAATAGCCCCTCTCGTTTTACGATCGGCGTGTATATACACTTTTAGGTTAGTCGACGCACTAAACTGTACTTTTGTGCCTCGGCATTACTACAAATTAATACAGCAATAAACTACCGTTTAAACGCTCTTTTTACAATGCTAATAAAGCAATCTTACGGATAAGTAAGTACTGGATTATAAATCGGTTTGCGCGGAAATCTCGATTCGAAATGGTTGTTTACGATCGAAAAGAAAACAGAAAGAAAGAAAAAAAAACTTGTTCGCGATTGCCCTCGTAAATAGATTTTCAGGTCTGCCACTTATCAAATGCCTCTCGCGGTTTGGTCTCGAGGCACGAATAACAATCGCTTGCGGTTTTGTCGATGGCGCAAAAATATTTTCTTTCGGCTACCTTTCACCTAAGCTTTTCATCGCTTTGTTAACCTATTTTCCTGTGTTTTTTTATATGTGCGGGCTGGCAATCGCTTATCGCGATTTATTAACCTAAACAAATGCTTAATCTTTTCGAAGAGGGATTTTTATGTTTTCGTTAATGAAAAGTAGAATCGAAGTCATTGGAATTATTAAAATCAATTTTCTTACGTAAAGCGAGCGAAAAACTCCAATTAAGTTTGGAAAAAAAGTTGAATTTTGTTTTAAACTTATAATCTGAAGCTAATCCGTCGGCTAATTATTATTTCTGTTTATTCTGATGACTGTTTTAGCCTTGATAAGAGTAAAAAATAATTGAATTGTTCCTACATTATTGAATGTGTTTCAGTAAATTGATTTACGTTATCTCGCAAAGTTATGAAAAAGAAAGTGATGCGTTGCCTTTTAAACAGTTATGATTACTTTAAGATAATTATTTTTTATGGTTATTTAATTCCCAAAAACGTAAAATCACATTAGTATTCGCGAAGTAAACGATATCAGTTAGGACGTTTTATCAAGCTAAATAATTCGAATTACAACAATGAAAAATGATCTATTTAAATCTTACAACAAAAAATTCTAATCGACTTATTCAACTCAAACCAGTCGCTTCAGAAATGACATTTCACAATAATTGGCAAGTGTGCTTTCTAAGAAAATACACGATGTCCCTAATTCCGCTCCTGACAATATTTTCGCTCGCTTAATACGGTTGTAATCGCACTGGACTTAGTAGTCGCCGGAACGGCGTAATCACAGATCAAATCTCATATTCTAAACAGCCTGCGAGAAGGATATCTCATGGATATATATGTTAAGCGAATTCTAAGTCATGTATATGCAAATCGACAACAGAATAGGTCGATTTTTGTCTTGGGAATTCGTAACAGATCTAGAAATAAAATATAAAAATGTTTGTTTTTTAAGAATTACGAACTGTTATTTTGATGATAAATCATTTTACATGGAGATAATGAATTGTATTTCATACAAACTCTGTGTATATGTTAATAGAATGCATTACGTTTTTATTATCGCAGTTGCTTACAAAATCCTTATCAGTGATAATGTTAAACAAACTTTGAAAATATTGTTCTATATGTAACTCAAAATTCTTAAAATATTTTTCAATGCCCAATGACGATACGAATTTTCAATTAATACATTAAAGCTGATAAAATAATTTAGAAAATTCTATAACAGGATTTAATGTAAAATATATTTCAGTCTCTTGAATTTGATTAATATTTCTTACCTCCAATAATGGTCGTCTCCAAGTAGATACAATTCTCGTAATACCAATGAAAATGCAAATGAATCTGATAAATCGATAAGATGAATACTATTTTTACTCGTCATTTTTAATCATCATTGCAAAAACAGATTCCACAGGCACTTTTGCGGAATAAATGAATCGCACTTTTCTTTAACGCATAACATGAAAAATGTAAAAGCTATCGATAAACCAATATTAACGATAAATCTAATGATGCTATATACTTGCGAAATACTTCGAAAATCGCCTTTTATCATCAAACTCAACTTCATTAAGAGAAAGTCAAGTTTAATTGTCAAAATGATTCACTCGACGTAATGTCACGTCCTTAATTTCCAGCCCAAGATAAGCAGATAAGAATCTTCGCTTTCGACTAGCGATAATCTAGCGAAGGCTGGTAGCTACAATTACAATATGCCCATGCCTACTTGTTGATCTGCAGCTGGAAGTAAAAAAAACGGTTGAGCTGCTCGCTGAGTAAATGCAATCTGGTTGATTCGCCGCCGATAAAGCAGATTCTAACTTAAAAGTTCGGTTTGGAATCTTTAAATCACAATGGCGGCGCACGTTGTTTTTTGTACAGTGACTTGTGGGGTTTAGTTTACAATGTGATTGGGCCATTGACTTTTTTCTTGAAAAAAGTTTTGGGCTGTTTTCATAATGTTATCTCATTTCCACTTTAATCTTTCTCTGTTTTTAGTTTGAGTGACGCTATATGTGAACTTAGCTGGTCTCATGGCTGTGTAGTTTACGTTAAAGCCAATACAAATACCGGATTACAATTGTAATAAGAACTTTTAAATAATAAAAAATTATGAGAAGTTATGCTAAAAAATTAATAGCTACCGCAAGTCAATTTTAAAGTCACGAAAAGTTTTTGTTTCTAAAGAAAAAATATGAACAATTGAATGTATTTTTTCCCGACTCAGGCATGAAATAGCCCTCATTTTACGCTAGAAAGTAGCGTAGAAAACACAGCGGGGAATAAAGTCTTTTCTCGTCGCTTACAGCGGGGCTTACCGGACAAAAAAGTCATTTTTTTTTATTTTTTAAAATTAAAAAAATTAAAAAAAAAAAATTTGTTTTTCTCTGTTTTAAACTACTTTTTACTATTATAGTGCACGATTTGTAATGCACGATCGTCTATCCAACTTTCTAACACCAAATGGGGGCTTTTCATACCCTCGTTGACAAAAACACGGTGTATAATACGGGGCGAAAAGCTATTTCCGACTCGAGTGAGGTATTTTCAGCACTCGACTCCGACTCGTGCTGAATACTTCACCCTCGCTAGAAACAGCTCATTTTCTCCCCTTGTTGCACAATGTACTATTAATACTGCGAATTCTCGCTTTCAATGAACAAATGTCATTTACAACAATATTCTACGCGAGTAAATGAATTTATTTAACCAAGTAAATAATATACATCACCACTGCATGAGTATACAAATAAGTGGATGTTAAACATAAAAAAAACGTAATACTTACACTCAGAAGTCTCACTAGTTTCAAAAGATTTGTAATCTTCAGGTAAATCTATGTTTGACCTTGAAAACCATAAATTTTTCATTATTTTGTCATAATCATTTAAAATTTTACGAGCTTCGTGCCCTGCCACCCAAACTGGGGGATTAACCTAAAATTTGTATTCCTTGTACCTATCTATGGAAATCTCTGTCGTTCTTACCCGAGATTCCACTCATTGTGTGTCCATATTTTTTTCCCAGCTCCGTAGAAACTCGCTGGCATATTCGATCTATTATAAGGGTGTCTTTTTATCCCCGCCGTCTTTCCTCCCAAGCCCCTCGATTTGGGCGATCTTCAAATAAATATTCTATATGCAGACCAATCAAATTAGTCAACAACTACCGATCAAAATAGTCTTATTGTAATGACAGATTTTATCGAGCACTTTTTAAAGTACAGGGACTCTTTTTCTTCCTTAAATAATTTCATATAAGGTGAATGTCCCAATTTCTACTCTCTTAAGAGAACGAAATGTCCTATTTTCTACTCATTTTATTTTATTTTTTATTTTTTTGTTTTGAATCTAACAATACT